>VAHH01000113.1:0-59437 GCA_013357305.1 Radopholus similis
TTTGGTACGTTTTTCAACCAATTTGGTACGGGGAAATATTTGGGACGTTTTTCAACTTATTTGGTACGGAATTAATCTTTTCCGAATCCTAAATTATACCTACTACTACTAGTACTATGTAAATTATAATATTGGGATCCTTTGTCCACGTTTTATATGAAGTTTATTTGTTTAGTAGGTATTCGTTTATTGTGTACGATCCATTCATTGTCCATTGTCCTTTCACTAGTCGTGGGTCGTGGTGGTTGTCCCTAAAGTGCAAATGCAAATGAACCGATCTCAGGGGGAAGGATTATCAAATTTTGAACTTGCACAGTTCACTAGAATTGCCAGAATCAAGTTTCAGAAATTCAGAATACCAAGTATTGCGGACAAGTGGAACTCAAATACTCTCTCCAAATTTGATTTATGCATTTCCACCTGTTCAACCCAATAATCAAATTTAATTTGCGGCGACTATTTCCAGAATCAGCAGATAGAAGAAACTAGAAAATGCATTTTTCATTTTTCCTACGCTAATTGAGTCTGGTTCCGCCGCTTAAATAAGCCCCCGAACAGTTCTGTTTTGCTCGGGATGGACTTCTTCACGGTGCCCTACAGTCTCTTGCACACGTTGGAATGTGCGACAGTGCCGCTGTCCATTGTGCTGCTGTGCATCATATTCGGAAACGCCAAGTTCCGCGGTCACTTCTGGCGCACAATTTCCATCTCCGGAGTGGCCGTACGTCTTCCAATCAGTCATTCGGTCAGTTCTAATTCCGAATCCTTCCAGGAACTCGTGCACTTTGTGCTCGCCTACTTTTTCTACCGTCTGCCGCTCTACGACTATTTCCAGCCACTTTTTGCGGGATTCGGTCCCGGCCGCTGGATAAGCCAGGGGATGGCCCTGATCTTCCTGTTGCTCTACCTGCAGTTCATGCTCCACGTGGTCGTGTCGCTGAACCGCTTCACCGGGGTCTGCTTCCCGGTCAGACACAAAATGGCAAGAATCGGGACAACAGCCCCGCACAACCGACCATTCGGATTGATTCAGTTCTGGGAGCGCTCATTTGTGCCCCTTCTGGTGTTCTCTTGCGCAGTGGCGCTCGCCCTCTCGTTCCACAGGTTCTTCGCCGTCAGCAAGTTCAGCCAGCTGATGGACAGCAACCACACCTCGGTGGGCTCTGTGTGTCAAGGATTTACTTTCCTTGAACTTTATTGGGGGGAAACACACAGAAAATGGCAATGGGTGAACGAAAGACTGAACGACTGAACGACTGAACCCCGATCCCATGAATCTCTCCGTATTTATGCGCTCCTTCCTCCAGTCGTGATCCTCGCTCTCCGCGTAGATCACTGCGCCCTTTGCCTCGCTCTCCGATCGCCCCCGTTGCCTTCGCTGACTCCGCGCCCCTCAGCTGCACCACCGGGTGACGCACTCTCGTGCACGCCCTGTCATTGCCTACGCCCGCCGCTGCACCCTCGTCGCGACGGCCCGCCGTCCGGCCGTCCGCGACACTGTGCCGGTGTCGTTCAAGTACGACCTCTACCAGGTGGGCACTGTCCCATTTCGGACATCCCCTCTTTGGGCAGTTCGACCAGAGTTTCTGCACATTGTGGTTTGCGTCCATGTGCGCGTTGGTGTGCACTACGCTGAACTCGGCCGCCCTTTGGAGCATAGTTTCGAACCGGAAAAAGACGGCCAACCAGCAGCAGCAGAACGGACATCGCGTCGAGTGGAATCTGCTGCTGATCGCCGCCTGGACCATGTGCGAACAGCTACTCTACGCAGCGTTCTCTGTCAGACAGACGCACATTTGGCCAAGTCCAATTGTCCAACATTGTCCATTTAAAGCTGCTCACCTATATTGGGGACGAGGACCCGCTACTGGTCGTGTGGGTGTTCCGTCAGACGCCGTGGATCTCCGATCTGATCAACCTGAGCCAGCCCTGGATCCTGCTGGTCTGCAGCTCCGAGCTGGGGAGGAGTTTGGGACAGCTGGTCAAGAACCCCTTCTTCAAGACGCATTCCACCACAACAGTCCAGCCCATCAAATAAAACTGTTTTTCCGCCACTTGTTATGACACTGGGTCCATTTAACCGACCGACCATAGCAACCGTCAACAACCGAGTGATGCACCAACAGAACATACTAAATACTATTTACAATCTCATTCTGATGGGATTAGTTATAAATATACACATTTCGAACAATGCAACCGATTGTCTGCTCATTGCGGCGGGGAATGTGAGAGGTGACAATGGCGGCTGCCTCGTCCCTCGTCACCCGTCTGTCTGCTCTGTGGTGGTTGGTCCCCGACCAGTCAGTCAGCACTCTCCAGTCCCAGTCGTTTTAGCCGTTATTGGCCCTACCTTCCTCATTCCTTTCTCCTGTTGGCCACAGGAAGCAGACGCCCAGCCTAGACATTGTTGCTCTGTTGCCGCTGCTGTTCGCTCGCTCTGTCTGCGAGGCAGCAGCTTACCTATGTAGCTTTCTAGCTTTCCGTTGTTCGCTATTCTCTCTTTTCCCGTCTTCCGTTCTCCCGCGCTGTTTCCTGACGGCCAACTCACAAGCTCTCCACTATATTTCTCGCTCTGCTGCTCTCGGACAAGAATATGTACTTCCTCTCAATCCCCCACTCACTCACTCACTCACTCACTCACTCACTCATACAATCAATTCCGTTTTTTTCCATTTTTCTTCCCATTTCCAAATCTCCAAACACAAAGAATGGGCATACATATTTGGCCGTTCACAATGATCACTGACCAGAGGCATGGCTTTTGCGATAAAATTGCAGAAGCCACGATCCTTGTAGTTTCGTCAAAAAAGAGAAACTAAATGCTGCACATCCTCCCACTTTCCAGCCCCCAATTCCATGGCTGCTGCTGCCGGCCGCTTTATCAGGCCACAGCTGCCCCCAAAATGATTATAGTTATTATTAGTTTCCTTTCCCACCTATAGGTAGTAAATGGAATTATAGTTCTTCCATTCATGCACAATATCTTCCTCACACCCGCAGCAAATCGATCGTTTTGCGATTGGAAGAAGCCCTTCATTAGCATCCCTTTTTCCATCCTTGTTCATTCATTCACCTTCTTGCAAATTAATATTACTATTTTCGGGGCATTTTCGCTGCATTTGGTCAAGATGGTGGCTGAGCGCGCCCAAAAAGGACTGAACCTGCCGTCCACCAGTGTGCAGAACAAACTGCACCAGGAGGACCCGTACCACCGGGAGCAGAACAAACAGGTGGGCGTTGGAGTCTCTCCCTCCCGACTCTGGACTCTGGACTCCCCTCCCAGGGCTACATCAAATTCTCTTCGGCGGACAATGTGCTCTCCCAGGACCTGATCAACGCCAAGTTCCGCTCCATCGACTGGACCAAATTCGACGAGGAAAAGCTATTCGTCTACCCGCGCGGTGGCGGCGAACTGAGGTAGGAATTGGGCAGAAAATGGTTTTCTAATAAGGATAAGATGCCGTCTACCAATATTTCCGAACGCTTAGCCTACGACCTTTGCTTCGCTTTAATCTTCACCAATCACCCAATCCCTCGTGCTCTGACGTCCCTCCCTTTATCAGCCGATTAGGACAAATCGGATTGTACCGCTCCGTCTCAGACGGAGTGATCTTTGTAGTTTTTTGAAGAGAAAAAATAGTTAAAATGCAAAATCCTGTTGTGGATGAAAAGATTTCCCCAGTTTTTTGCAGCACTTTGGACTCGGCGGCCCGTTTCATCAACCGCTTCTGCCCGAAGAGCGAGGACGTGCCCCCAGTCAGTGCCGAGGAGCTGGTCGTGGTGCCGGGCGTGACCACGGGGGCGGACCTGCTGTCGCAGATCCTGTTCGACCCGGGCGACTACGTGCTGGTGCCCGCCCCCTACTACTACCGCTTCGTCAACGACTTCGGCGAGCGGGGACTCGTCCACTGCGGGTGCGTGCCCGCACTCTCCGAAGACGGGACTCGCACCGAACTGCGCGCTGAACGCTTCGAACAGGCGTTCCGAGAGATCTACCAGCACCAAAGGGTCGGCGAAAAATCGAACTATGTTATTATTTAGCATGGAAGTTGGCGTTTCAGGGCAAGGTTCGCGCCATCATGCTGGTGAACCCCCAGAACCCGGAGGGCGGCTACTTCCCGCTGGAAGAGCTGCGTCCGGTCATCCAGTGGGCTCTAAGGTGAGCTCCAAAAAGCCCAAATGCGGTGTATTGGTCCAACCAGCCACAACCTGTTCGTGATGCTGGACGAGATCTACGACCTGTCCATCTACGACGAGGACCCGCAGAAGCCGTTCCGCAGCGCGGTCGAGCTGTTCGCGGACGAGCAGAGTCGCCAGAAGCTGATCTGGATGTGGGGCCTGAGCAAAAACTTCTCGCTGCCGGGCCTCCGAGCAGCGATCATCCGCACCCCGAACCCGGTTGTGCGGACGGCGATCAGCCGCTTCATGATGCACCACCTGCCCAACTGCACCACCCAGTTCATCATGCGCGAGTTCCTGGACGACTACGGTCTCAGGAGCAACCCACATATATACATATGTGAGCATGAATGCGCTTCAGAATGGGTGCAGAAGGTGTTCATGCCGGAGAATTTGCGCCGTCTGCGGGCAGCCCGCGACCAGACGCTGGCCATTCTGGACGAACTGTACGCCCCGTATTTGAAGCCGCGCGCCGGATTCTTCGTTCTCGTCGATTTCTCGAAGGTTTTTCGCCGCCCAAAAGTGCCTTTTAATAAATTGGGATTGTAGTTCCTGGACGAGCCCACCTTTGAGGCGGAGCGCCGTCTGAACGAGCGCTTTCTGCAGCAGAAGGTGATCCTGACTCCCGGGGAGACGTGCAAAATGCCCACTCCCGGCTGGTTCCGCATCGTGTTCACCAGCGTGCAGGCGGAGGCACTCCAAGAAGGTCTGTCTGCCCCCCTTTGGCGGAGGGACCGATCTCTGCTTTGAATTTGAAGGCATGCAGCGGGTGAAGAGGGCCCTTCTGATGCACAAGAACGGCTTCAACGGAACCCTCAAGAATGGCGCCCATGCGAACGGGGTCTGCGGGGCCCTCAAAAACGGACACACCAACCACAAAAATGGTGATTGCCTCGAAGAAATGTCGTTCCGTGACGCGAAAGTGCTTCCCCATTTCGCAGGTTCAGATTCAGAATCGACCGCCCGAAAAAGAGCGCTGACCAGTTCCCAGTGAGGAAAAACACAGTCGGTTGATGAAAGGGAACGTCGGAAAACATTAAAAATCTTTTTGAAGAACCGTTTTAAATGTAGCAAAATAACCGGAAACAATTATGAAGACTGTGATGTGATTTTTAATCGAAAGTCCAACCAACTGAACAACCAGTCATTGTGATGTCCATAGTCTCTAAGCACCGATAAATGCATTTGTTGAACGCGGATTCATTCTCTCAGACCGTCTGAGCAATCTGCTTGTAACGCTAATTGATACTGGCATTTGTTGTTTTGTTTTTGGACCCTTCTTAGTTCTTTATCCCCCGTCCCCATGTGTCCTTGTTCGACGAACTTATGAATTCCCCTTTCCTTCCTCATTCGCCGAATTGGCAGATTGGTGACGCCCAATGATTTAAAGTTGTGTAACAATGATGATCAGACACGCGCCAGCACAAATATTGTGTCAGACACAAGTGGCGGGCTTAAAACCGGCGATCGAATCTCAGGTCCAACATTCCCTACCCGAATTAAGGCGCAGAATGGACGTCAAATCTCTGTATTTTCTGTTCGTCTCCATCTCAGTTTTGTCCTTGCTCCTCCAACAGCTGATGGCAAGTCCGACAGGCAATGAGGGCGCATTGCGGCCGATCCAACTCAGCAGCAGGTATTAAAATATTTGCTCTCCGTTTGGATGAGCCACTGATTGGTCCCGTTTAGCCGATCGAAACGTTGGGGCGGTTGGGGCGGCGGCACCTATCGGTATGGGGCGTGCGGTTACGGAGGGTGCACTCAGAAGTCGTCGGAATCCGGGGAGCAGACCAGAGGCGGATATGGCCAGGGCGGCGGACAGTGGGTGAACATGGGCTACGGATACGGCTGGAGGCCGGCCGGCTGGTCTCCGTGGAGGACGGGCGGCGGAGGGGGCTACGGCTACGGGCGGGGGAGATGAGGCATTTGAATTGCGCTGATGTTGATTTGATTCGTTCAACGACGCCCATGCGGGGCCAATCGCTGCTATTACTTTGTCGCAAATTGAGAAGTGTTCGGTTCGTTCTGGCTCCACGCCAATTTGGGTCCCCCTGGTTTGGGCGGCTCCGATCGCCACCAATTTCCGCTCTTGGGCACGAACTTCTTCGGAACCAGTGCGCACAGAACATGCCTCCGCATTGGGCCGGACGCCCACAGCATGGTCCAGGAGGGCACCACCAGGGTGCTGAGGTCGTTGACCCAGGGCATCTGGTTGTAGACGGCCAGGAAGATGGGCTGGGCCAGCTCAGGGGCGAAGCCCAGCTGGACCGTCTCGAAGGCGCCCAAGTAGAGCAGAATCTGAGGGAACAGTCAGACTGTCTTCCCACAACCGAAAAAGCCAACTATGTAGACGGCGTAGAGCAGCTGTCCGAAGAAGGTCAACAGCGCGTAGATGGACAGTTTCCGCTCCATCCGTTGTGAATCTTCCTCGCTTTGCGCTTTCACGTTCATCCTTTTGAAGCGGCGATAGGCCACCAGACTGGCAGAGTTGATGCCCAGACAGAGCAACGTGAACACGGTGGAAGAGCATGCCGAAATTTGGGGGTCATTTGGGTCCTGAGGCAGACAAATGAGGATTTGCATTTCGTTTGCGTTCGATTCCTCACCGAGGGCGTGAAATGTGTGTCCAGAGTGAATGTGACGTTGTCCGCCTGAAGGCGCACGTACTCGTCCAGCGAGAAGATGTGCCAAGTGAACGGCAGCGGAAGCAGGAAGATCGACGCAATTGCGTAGGGGAGGGCGACTCTCCAAAACTGGGGGAAGATTTTGGGCTGAACCCCCACGCACAAACAGACCTTTTCGTGTTTGCGCGGGAACAGGATGGTGCTCAGTCTGTTCAGCAGAAGCAGCACGGTGGCCACATTCTCCATGTGGAAGGGGTGCACGACCAGGAAGAAGCAGAGGCAGAGCACCAGTCGGGGCAACCCCAAATAGACGGGCAGGAACAGACCGAGGCGGCAGAAGCGCTGCCCGACATAGGCGCCGCACAGGCCGAGCAAATCCTGAACAGCAGATCAACAGAGCAATTGGTTGGGCGGACCCACCGCGAAAGCGCGAACGGCGAACAGTCTGAAGAACGGGGACTTGAAGTCGCCCTGCCTGTGCCGAACGATCAGGCCCATTTGGAGGGCGTAGAGCACGGCGGACGGAGTCCCTATGACCAGGGCCAGGATGAACGGCGCCAGGGAGTGGTCGGCCAGTGTGGAGAGCCAGTCCGGAACTGGGCCCTCGGGCGGGACAGAGTCCATTTTGCGCAAGAACGTTCCGAATATTTGCCCTAACGACTAACTTTTAACCGTCAAATGCACCTGTCTGCGAAAATTGAGGAAACAGAAAATGCAGCCGTTGGAGAATTAATTAATTAGTCAGGCTCTGAGTATCTCACGCTAAAAACTGTTTTCCAGCTGTCTTCCGCAAATGCCGAGGTAAAAGTCTCAGACTTGTGTTTCCTCCTCCGCCCGCCATTAGAAATTCCGCAACAGACTTTGGTCCAATCATTTCGTTTAACGTTCATGTTTACGCATTTTCAGCTGCATAGATGTCCTCCGACGAAAACACGCACTTTTTGAGACAAACAATATTTTCCAAGAACGATTGCTTTCCCCAATTCAGAGTATTTTCGAGATTCGTTTGCTCAGACAAAGAAGCGCGGCCCGCCCAAACGGCGGAAGCGTCCGATGCGGTGGGCACATCTGCCGTTCGGACAGTAGTGGTCGTAGTCGGCAAATGCGGTCAGAAAAATTGGCGCCAGTGCGCACGGGAACAGCAGAAAGAGGGCGCAGCACAGCGAGCACAGCACGGCGAAGCGGCCCAACGCTGGGCGAGGCACCGTCGTGACGAGTGCCTGAAGGCGAAAAATAGAGGGGCAGAAAAGTGACCGGGACATGGCATCGTGGGCAATAGACGCGAGCTGGACTCCGCCCAAAATTCAGGTCGGGCACCACCGTTTCGCCGCGTTTTTCGGCCGCTTTGTCGCTTCGGCCTCCGGTCGCTGCGCTGGTGATGGCCATGGAGAGGCGGAACAGAAATGCGTTTGCACGGCGCCGTCTCCGCGCCAGGGCCAGCCAATGGGCGGCGTAGCGACGCGCCAATTGCTGTCGCTTTCTGAACAAAAGTCGATTCTGAAAGAAGCAGTGCTCATCAAACTTCTTGTTCTGGAGCCGTTTGCCGAGTCGGCGTTCCAGCAGACTCAGACCTGCGCCCACCAAAATGCCCGCAGCGACCAGCACAAACCCGTCGCGCATTGCGCGCAGTCCCAGCCGTGTGGGTGCTTTCAGGTCGTTGTACACACAGGGCCGGTGCCCGCCCGCCGAGCGCACCCATTTGCGCTCTAGTTGCTCCAGAGTGCCGTCTTTTGTCACTTCTTGTGAACAAATGGGCGAAATTGGACCCACTTTCGGACAGACGCAGAATGGCCTGACTGATGTGCGGCGTCCAGGGGGAGCCCTTCTGCAGTCCCACTCCGTAGGCCGACCGTCCGAACAGGGCACCGCGAGTGCGCAGCTCGCAGTTGCGCGCAGACTCAAACTCTAGTCGCACCGAGTCCCAGACGAATGCGCCAATCGAACTTGGAGGGCAAATGGTGGGAAATAGGGGAACAGTTTCGAGGGCGGTGGTACCCGTTGAGCAGTGCCTGGATGGCGTCGCGCGCATTCGGCTGGTTGTGCGCCTCCATCTTGCGGAACACCGTCGACAGTTCCACGTGCCGTTTGAAGTACTGCGATGGATCGGCACATGTTGGCTGGACTCATGAATTGTATTCATGTAGGTACCTGGTAAGTGTTGGAGTGGAGCACTGTCGCAAACGAAAAGTTGGCGGACGGATTTCGGAGCTCAAAGCAGACAAAAGGGATCAATTCGCCCCCATTTTCGGTTACTCTCGGGTCGTTCACTCCGCTCAGAGTGCGGGCCGGCTGGTCCAGCACCAGGAATGCGGCCAAATTGGCCGTGTAAGAGGCAACCATGATCTGCAACCGGGTTCCGAAGAAAGCATCCCCTGGAGGGGATACCATGCAGAACCCGCACCAGACCAGGCCGAGCACTCGGGCGCTGAAGCTGCGCGGTGTTTCTGCACAAAAAGAACAGCCAGGTGTCCAATCCGTTTGACCCCTAGCGACTCACTCTCGCACACTCCCGAGTTGAGGAGGACGCCCCACACAAACCAGAGCGACTCGCCCAGTGTGACGCGTCTCTCCTCGCGCTCCCGCTCGAACATCGGGTCGTCGCTGGCGGCGTAGAAGCGCTCGAAAGGCGAGCGAAGGTCCAGCGCATGTATAGCGCCGGCGACGACGAAAACGGCCAGGATCAGGGCCATCCAGAGACTGCCCTTCAGCGGCTGCATGAACGACTCCATCGGAGAGTGCTTGGGGCGCTGAAACCACCAATCGTCTGTTTTTGCTTTGCTCAACCGCAGCGTGCCCATCGCTCCAGAATCTGAATCCCGTGGTAGAGCCACGGCTCGCTGAAGTCGATGAAGCGCTCCCGCTCCGGGTTGATGCTCAGCGCCCCCAGCGCCATGTCGGCCGTGTCCGCGTCCAGCTCGGCGACCACCCAAAAATGGACATAAAAGTGAGTGCTCGGAATCCACCCGGTGGACTTGTTCGGCGAGACGCACCCCGGTCAGCTTGAATGCGCCCCTGCCCCCCATCGGCACTCCGTCGGTCTCCTCTTCGCCTTCCTCGGACAACAGAACGGAGCCGTACACGTCGTTCAGGTGCAGGTCGAAGGAAAAGCCAGTGTCCGCATCGGTCGATTGGGATGAGTTTGCCTGCGGAACAAAAGGTTTTGCAAGTTGATCCACATTGGTTTTGCCCACTTCCCCTCTCGCCAAATGCGTGAGCAGTTCCACCGCCAACCCGCTGCAGCAGAACTGCTCCATCTGTCGGCCTGGCGGTGCTCGCTTTGAGCACGGGAACCAGGGGCCGCGCTGAGCGGGACATTCATTACTAATACTTATACTTAGTATTATGTTCAATTGCTGACCACGGGCACTCTGTCCACCTCCACCTGGGTGCGCTGAGCCTGCCATTGGGCGCACCGGGCGGGCTCGTCCACGGGCAATGCGTACACAAACGGCGGGTCGGCAACGAGCACCACGCGTAGGTGCTTGGGCAGAGTCACCTCCAGCGGCTTTCTGCGCTGCCCTCCCGGCCAAACGATGGCCCGCTCGTCCAACTCCAACTCCCCCCGCTCACTCTGAACGTCAACAGTGGAACGACTTGTGTTTGTTTTTCTGTTGGCCCACCATTTGCCCAATTTGGAGGGCGTTGCGGGCCTCCTGTGCGGGGCCCTCCTCGCGCGAGTTCAGCACCACATAGGCCACTCCGGTCCGGTCCCCCTTGTTTAAAGTTAATTTTTTGTTAAATGGAGTCATACCTTAGCGTTGAATTGGATTTCTTGTCCGGTCCAGCGCTCCAAATGGGCCCGAGTCAGCAAGTGTCTTTGCAGAATTCGCTCAGTTTTGGGACTCAACGCACCTATGTGTGTACCTGTACACGTCCATGCCCACTTCTGAGGTCCATTCGTCTTCACCGAGTCCGCTTTCTCGCTGGGCGCACTGCCGAGGAGGACGTATTTGGGAGGCGGCAGCACCATATTTCGAGTCCAAGTGCTCTACACCTGCCAGGGTAACGGCAAGTGCGTCGCGCAGAGCAGAGGCCATCGATTGCTTAAAAAGGTTGGATGGCCCGCGAGTCCTGCTGTTGGGTATTGGCACCTTCAGCTGGACGCTGAGTGTCCCCCTGGGCAGGTTCGAGGCGCGGCCTGCCGCCTCGCTGACCAGCCAGACGCGTCCTGCCCCGGTGAACTGGAGCGAGGACCAGAAGATGCGCTCTGCGTCCGATTGCCTGGAAAAATCCCCTGAGAACCCAACCGACCCTCGCCCCTGTCCACTTTGCGCACAGCAGCACAGTGTTCGAGGTGGTCTGGGCCAGCTGCTCCACAATCTGCTCCGCGAGGCTGGGCTCGTCATCTTCGCGGATGTGCAACTTGATGTACGCTTGGACCTGTCCCCGAGCACTGGAAACACGACTGGGGGCCCTCTTGCCCACGTGTATTTTGAGCTGTGCGCTCTGCTCCTGCACTCGGGCGACGAACTCGTCCCCGTTGGCGTCGCCCTCCACCACGATCACGACCACCTGGCGGTACTGCAGCTTGGCCGCCAGATGCACCAGCACAATGGCGTCGTCGCTGTGCGGTGGCGAAGTGCGCAAAAAGGTCGGGTAGAGGTTCTGCGGAGCAAAATATCGCACAACATACTAGTTCCCGTGGGAGGACCTTTTGCGAGAATTCCGTGTCCTTGATGTTGGCCCCAATCGTGGGCACGCGGTAGAAGCCGAGTGCATAGGCGGCCGCCGAGAATGTGGCCTTCGAGGCGGACTGGATGGGGTCCGGCTGCAGCAGGATGACCAGGGACGAGTGGTTGAGCAAGTGGTGGCACACCAGTGCCGAGGTGATCCAGAGCCGGTTCGGCTCTTCCCTGTGCAAATAATGCCCACAATCCGTCCATTTGGCCCTACCTGCTGCGCTCCCCGCACCGGATCAGCTCCACCTGCATGGCGCCCTTGTTCTCCTCGCCCACCTCCCGGATGGTGCTCTCCGCGCGGCGCAACTTGCCGTCGCCATCGCCGCAGAAGAGCACAGTCACCTTGTGGGCCTGGGGACTAGCGAGCAAGTGCAGCAGCGGCAGCAGCCGCAAGAAGGGTCGGCCCATAACTTTTTGGACGGAATGGCCAAAACATATTTTGGCCGGCGGAGGGAGGCGCAGCAATTTAATTTGGCGGTCTCCACTCCATCCACCTCATCATTTCCAGAAGGGGAGAGGGAGGCCCAAATTCTGGCGCAAAAATAAGTGGGGACAGACTCCAAAAAATAAACGTCCATTGCTCATCAGAGAGAGGGCTTTACAAAATGGTAATTGGTAAATAAATTCATTTTTTATGCGAACAAGTGTTCGATCCCTTTAATAATCTGCATTTAATTGGCCCCCGATCCCACTCGGTCTGATGATTTGTTTGTTTTCCGTCTCGAATTTGGAAATTGGACAGGATTTAAAACAATATCAATTTATTCGTTCATCACCGAGTTTTCTTTAGTATTTGTCTAATTTTATAAAATTGAAATGACCCTGCGCACATTCCACTTTCTTCTGCTTTCCTCGCTTTTTTGCGGGGCTGGGGCGATTCCGCCGCTGAACAAGGTCCGCAACTTCACCAACGCCTACATGACCAGCTTTTTGACGGACGACCAGATCTACAATGTAACATTTTCTTGGGTGTCTTGACAGAATACCCCCAAGATAGTAGATTTAATCGTCTTTATATTATTTTTCAAAAATTAATATATTTATTATCAAAATTAAGTTCCTAATTTACAGATGTTTTTGCGGGGTCTACTATCTTGTGGGTATTCTATCCATGACTCCTTTTCTTGTGAAATACACTTTTTGTGCAATCCAACATTTCCAGACGAGCAATTTGATTGCCGAGTCGCACCGCCAAAATGTGGGACAGACTGCCACCTATTCAGGTGGACATCGTCTCTTTGTGTACCTTATCATTTTCCAATAGCACTTGTACGTTGTACCTATTCTACCACTATTTCAGCGGTGTCCGGCTACCTGGCTGCGTCGTTGACGCCCAGCCAGATGGACTTTGGGGCCAACATGATGCTGTGTCTCTTCAACCAGGGCCTTACCACCAAGACCATGATCGTGGATGGGGCCGAACAAACGTTCGCAGCGTGGAAAGTGGCACTGGTGCCGTTCTTCAACCAGGCAAAAACAGCTCATAATGTATAATGTTTTTGCCCAAAATATCCTTTCAGACGCAAAACAAGGTGAATTCGATGGTCAGAGTTGGACGGGGTGTGAACGCAATCCATCAGCAAGTCTACCGCATCTACGCCCAGGCACCTCTCTTACACATGTTCTGTTCCAAGTTGTTTCGTCCACTTTTAGTGGTCAAAGCTGAGCAATGCTTGTCTGATGCAAAACATTGGTACTAAATAAAAATGGATCAGGGTCTGTCTCCAATTGCACATTTCCGTTTAAGCGCACAACCACATGACGCTGAAGAACTGGAATTCCTTCCGCGCCTGTCTGGACAGCATCATCTACTACACAAAGTGCGGAAATTGAGTGCTGTTGGAACGGAATGTGGCCAAAGACCAGAACAAAGCACCGACTGTTTGGTTCCTTCGTTCCTTGTTCTCCGATTCAATATTTGTGATGTTTATTGTTCTCAGTGTGCATGGAATGAAATGAAATTGAGAGGCGCATAGGCAATTAGAAAAAGACCCGAACTGAGCTCATCTCAGGGAACAGCTGTCGCTGTTCATCGGGGAAATCGTGTGGGAGGATCCGGCAGCGGGAACAAACGAAACATTCGCGCCGAACGATGAGCTGGACCAATCGATTGGCTGTTCGCTCGCCCCGTTCATCCCTTTCCCTCAAAACAATTAATTCGTTCTGTTCAGACAATGGCGGAACTGTTCTACCCCGGGGACCACATAATCTCTCCGGAGGTCAACCAAAATGTGGAGCTGGAGAACAACCGCTCCTACGGACTGACCCGCTGCCAGTCGCTGGCCGGCGTTCGGTCCACCTCTGCCGGCAACTACCCAGTCATACCGGTTCGCTTTGACAATGATCAGAAAACAAGAAATCCGAACAAACCGAATCGTTCCGAGCCAGTCGATTGAACCCGTTCAGCGCACCTACTCCATCCCCGACTTCGACGAGTACAAGCTCGAGGTGGTTGCGCACCCGATCACGTGGCCCCGCACCCCGGTGCACCGTCCCATGCGCTCGGCGTACGTGTACCGGCCCCATTGGACCTACCGCTCCTACTGGCCCTACAACTACCACCGATTCCACTGTGCGCCGATCAAATAGTAACACACACAGGAACTGATAAATGACACTCACTCATATCCGTTCAAGCGAATACAAATTCGACCCATTCCACTGGGCCTACCCGTACACGGCGTGGACCAAATACCGGACCAATTGGTAAAACAGAACCTGTGCTCGAAGGCCACAGTTATTGCCCGCACCTGCACAGGTACACCTACAACAACACCGTCAACCATCCCATCTCGTACGCCTGGAACCACTCCAATCTGCTGCGGTGTGGACTCATTTGAGGAGGGGACGATGAACGAGAAGAGGAATGAATGAAGGACGATCGAACGATAGGAAAATAGCGATCCGGTGAATGGATTGTGAATAAATTTGAACAAAACAATTGGGTGTTTCACGTCCATTTCGGTCACCAGAGAAAGGGAATCAGCATATGTATGTTCCCCCGTTCGCCAAATAATTGGTGTTTGGCGCAAAGAGCATTGCATCAAATTGGGAGAGCCAAATTACCTAATTATAATTACCCCGTCGGTTGCCCGTCCACTACACTAAATCAATCAAAAATCTTCAACTCCTACTCGTTGAAAATAGTTCGTTCTTCCACCTCTCCATCTAGTCTATCATATCACCACTCTCCCCTCCCCTCCGCTCATATCCTTTCTTCCAGCGGACAAACGAATTTCAGATGAGAACTTTGATTTTATCCATTTTCGTCTTTTCAACTGCTTCCATTTCCTTTTGTCTCGCTGACGGCCTTTTTGGGAATGCTCTCAGTGCGGGGAGATACAGTCGCATCCCGAACGGATATGTTTCCTCCGGCGGGTCGTTGTGGAGTGGAGGTAATATTTTCTGTTTTTTTCGATAATATCCAAGACCGAGATTCGAAAAATAGGCTGTCGCTGCGTGGACACGAGTTGCCTTGTGACTGTGAATTGCTTCTGAAGTTCTGAACAAACATTGGGGCATTGCAAAAAAAAATACCAAATGAAAAATAATTGTTTTGGCGATTCACATTTTAATTGGTTTTCCCTACTATACTATTCGGAAGATGACACAAGAAGGACGGAATGAAAGAGTTGGGGTCAATTCCGCGCCGGCCAATTCTGCGCGGGGGTCAATTCCGCGCCAACTTTCAAATTCTACTCTCTTCCACAAACAGTCGATCGGACTTCAGCATGCCAAATCAGAGTAGTTTTCAGATTTGGGCATGGCGAAGTGCCGTCGCCTGTCCAGAGGACTCTCGGACAGTTAAATATATGCAGCTTTCTTTTCAATCCATCCCGCACTCAGTTCATGTACTCCCGGTGAACAATACTTTCAGGAGAGTTCATCGAAAGAGACACAAACGGAGTGCAGAACAAATAAGCTAATAATTGAATATTGAATGGTGGCTGGAATGATGCATATGCGATGGGTGGAGAGGAATTGAATCGCGCAAATGAACGGACTTCGGCGTGCCAAATCTCGCCTGACAGAGGATTTGGGGCCACGGGAAGTCCACTCGTCGACGCCAATCATGAACGGGTCGTGCTGCTGTTTCCATTTGCCCACCGCCGCGGCTCATGCGTGTACTCCCGGTGAACACCCAGGGAACGGGTTCACCGCGAAGAACACACACGAGTCGGGGGTGTGGTGCTTGGAAGAAGTGAGTCGATCAAATTGTTGTTTTGTAGAATTTGCTGCCTTGGAACGAAACAGCATATTTGGCTCATGTGAATGATGCCTTTGTATTTACATTCATTCACAGTGAGAAATACGCCGTTCCGGTCCAAGCAATTGGTCCAATGCAGAATCGGAGTAATAAATAAAATATGTAGTTTAAGTTGCGAAATAAGCGGTCGTAGTGCTTTGCCCATCGCTGTGCTGAGCATTTTGCTCTAGTCATGTCAGAAGGGACTTCCATGACTGCAAACAAATGCCCAGCGCAGAGACCGCAAAATGGTTGGACGGGGGTGGGGAGGGAGAGGGAGGGAGAGAGGGAGGTTGGCGTCTTGCGTTCGGTGGAGCACTGGCGAAATGACTGTGCACTCCAAAATGTGGCGCTTTTTAAAGGCATTTGCAGGTGCCGACTGCCGACCCAGCTCCTGGTGATGGGAGGGGACATTCCCCCGCCCCTTTGCCCTGCTCCCTGTGCCCGCCCGATTGTTTGATTGATCCGAGAACGGCGGGCACTGACTGGAGAAGGGACTGACGACTTCTGCGCAAAAAGGGGGTACCTTACATATACATACAATATGTATGTGAAAGAATTAATCGGCGAGTGACCCAATCTGACGTGGGAATGCCATTAAAACTGGGGATGCCAAAGCTGTGATCTTTGGACTCTTACTATGTAACCCTTGACGTTGTATATGTAATGCGAGTTCGTAATATTCTTTATGCGGCATAATGGCCAAGGTAGCCACTGATTTATAAAACAGGTGGTTATGTCATAAATTGGATATACAGTTGATCTCAATTCTGTTCAGCCGCTTTCTGCTGTTTCGTCTTCTCGATGGACTTGGCCTTCTTTTGGGCCACCGACTTCAGCAGGTCCCTCAGGCCGGCGATCTCCTCTCTGTTCACCGCGGGCACTTCGGCGGCCTCCCTCCGTTCGGCCTCCTCCACCAACGCTTGGACCTCTTCGCGCAAACGTGCGAACTTCTGCTCGAATGTCTCCTCCAGGCGCTCCACGTTCATGTCCGCCTCCAGGATTTGGAAGTGCTTCCTCGCCCGGTTCACGTCCAAGTGGATCTTCTCCACCTCGGGGTGCTCGAACTGCTCTTCAGCAACAGCCGGCTCCTCGGCCGGAGGCGCGTCCTCCGTCTCGTACACGTCCTCCTTGTACAGCGACATCCGTTTGTTTGGTCGGTCGAATCTGGCGATTAAAAAATTGATTAAATGTTGGAAGGAGAATCAAGAGGCAACAGTCGCTTGAATCGAATAAAAGTGAAATGCAAATTCATTTTTTTTAAATTTAAATGAAAGGTCAAAATAACAAGCGTAAGAAATAAGGCCGAAATAGTGCCAGTCGAAACAAAACAATTGAGTTTGGGTCCAGATCTACACACACAAGTCCATTTCGGTTTCGGTTCGACCCCGTTTGGTCAATGCCTCCCATCCCGCCTGCGCGTAGCGTTTCGCCTCCGCAGCAACGTCCGCTGCGCCTGTGATCCCGCGTCCGACCACAATTATGTCGCCGCCGTCCTCCGCCACCGCTTGTTCCACTCCTCGCCAACGCTGGCCCTTTCCGTCTCCAGATGCAGCCAAATTAACTCCTGGAATGTCTCAGAGGAATGACCACATTCGCCCACTGCTCATTTGTAACCTGGAGTCCAATAGAGGAATTTCGAGTCGAGGTGGCAGCGTTTTTGGCAGATGAAGCCAACGACCGTGTCGTTGCACTGCTCCGCAATTTGAACACATCGGCGGGTGTACGCTGTGTCGGTGAGTGCCCCTTCGGTGCTCAGTTCGGCCACAATGAGCACACCGCGCATTTGGTGGGATGGAGAGTCCACAATCTGGATCACATGTGCATTTCAGACTTTATCGTCTCAAGTTACTTACCTCTTTGAGTGCTCGAAAGGACGCGATTCCGGGCAGCCCGTGCACAGTGACCACATCTGCCCACTCGGCCACGGGGACAGTTCCACCGGTCAGCTGGAGCTCCATAGTCTTGCCAGTGTCCGCATACTTGCTGTGCGAACTGTTATCGTTGTTATTATGTTCGTTTTATACCGATCTTCGAAGAGCAGGAATCGGTGTTGTTCGGCAAGTGTGCACAGTTCCTTAGCGAAGTCCCGGTCAAAATCCACAACGATATCGTGGTGCAGTTTCAACACACAAATATATGGCGCAGCGGCTCTCACAGTCTGAAAATGTTAAAATGTATGGTCAATCGAATTTCGAATTAACCTCCAAAATGTGAGCCTTCTCGTTGTGATCCACGGCCAAACAAACGTTGGTTCGCTTTTGCACCATGATCTCTGCCAATGTTCGGTTCAACGAGTTTTCTGGGAATGAGCCGATACGCGTCGAAATATTCCAGGCAGATTCATCCACTTAAAATATTCTAATCCCGAATGTGTTTTGCAAAGTTGAAAACCTTGAACGCAATTGCCATTTTCCTTGCTATTCGTCGTTTGCTCTTCAGCATTTATGTATTCCATGTCGAGTTCGGGATGTTGCAGCTGGTGCCATATTTCTGCTCTTCGTGCCGCGTCAATCGTTCCTTGCTCCACGAGAAAGTCCAAAACGGTGCTCATTCTGATCAAACTGGACGCGAATTTGCCACTCAAATTGAGCTGAAACCTGTGCAGTGCGATGTCTCCTTTCTCTTTCAACTGGGCCACCCCGCCCTGCTCGCGATCCAGCACACAAAACACGTGCGCACAGCTCAATCCTTCATCACGAAGTGCCTAATTTTGGATCTCCCAATTCCAATTCTTTTTGCGTGTTGAACCTGGACGGTCTCAAGAATGGAAGCACCGGAGGTGACCACATCCTCGATGACGAGTGCGCTCCGGCCGCGTTCAAACCATCCTTCGATCATCTGCTTTTTCCCGTAATTCTTCGCCTCTTTCCGCTTTAGCAGCATCGGCTTGCCCAACTCGAGTGCGATTGACTAAACCAGCGCCAATTAATTGATTATATATATATATTTTTTGCTTTTGCCGACATAGGCCAGAGTGATGGCGCCCAGTGGAACGCCCACAACATAGTCGAATTGTTTCTCTAATCCAGCAGCCAAAATGGCACTACAGATCTCATTTGCAGCTATTTTCTGAATTTTATCTTTGTTTTTAAGTCGTCACGTCAATGATTAGATAATGGATGGTTACAATGATTTTCGGCGTTGAAACGAGCACTCGCAAATCCACGTAGATAGGCGACAAGTGTCCGGACTTGAGCGTGAATCTTCCCAACTGGATGGCCCCTTTCTCGTTGATTTGATCCAACAATGGTGTAATGGGAATAACATCATCCGCAGCTACATTTCCGGTAGAAGACATCCGCAGAAGAAGGTTGGGGAAGATACGGGTTATTTTTGATCGTGTAATCAAATTCAAGTAATAATAAAATCGATGATTTAGGATTTTGAACATGAAATCTAACAATACATCGATAATAATGGAAAGATAAAACTAGGAGAATTTTATTTTCGCTTTTGCTGCTAGAGCTAGATGTTTATGTTTATGCTCTTCGGTCTTCGTTTTTGCACCAATCTTTGTCCGCTGTCTTCCCATTTTTAGTTTTTACTTTTTTACGATGAACTAGTAGGTAGAGGTCGGAGTAACCGGGTTTTCCGTATTACGGCCGTATTACGGCTTTTTTACGGTACGGCTTTTTATACCGTTACGGCTTTTTACGGCCGTATTACGGCTTTTTACGGTTGGAAAAAATTTCCGCCGTTTTACGGCCGTATTACGGCTCCATTACGGCATGCGGCATGCCGTTACCGTTACTAGGTACTTATGTACTTTATATATAAGTATATAATATATAAAATATAACTCTTTTACTTTACTTTTTTATTTTTATACCTACTATGTGTTTGTGTTGCACCCGATCGTGAGAACTGGGAATCACCCGATCAAGGGTGGACGGAACTCACTTTTTTCAAATCTGGAAACGGAATACGGAATTTATTTAAAAAAATTCGGAAACGGAATCCGAAATACGGAATCGCCAAAAACCACGGAATCCGGAATTCCGTCCACCCCTGCACCCGATACTGAGAATGAACGCGTGCCAAATCCGTAGAAACTGTTTATAACTGGTTTAATGATTTCAAATCCATGGGAAATTGAAATCTACAAATGAAATCGACATGGGGAATCGATTGAACCTATCATCAGCTCGCTAGGCCAATTCGAACCAAGTTAAACCGGTTTTTTAGACCAAAACCGGTTTGGGTCTATAACTTTTAAGGTTCATGTTTTGGGGGGTCAAAATATTGAAATCGACTATGAAAGTGGCCATAAACTATCTATTAGTCCACTTCTATTCATTCTACAATATAATGGCTCTAAAATGCTTGGCTCAAGAACGGGTGATTCTCACGATCGGGTGCAACATATGCATAGAGAATCGAAACTGAAATTTAGAATAAATAACATTTTGGGTGAAATCTTGATTTAATTTTAATAATAATGACTAATATGTACCTAGGTATTAATATTGATAACAATACATACTTATATAAAAGTTTCACTTTTCCTTTTCCTCCATTCCATCATCCTCTTCTGCGAATATGTCCTCTTGCATTTGTTCCTCTTCGCGACGAATCTCAATGTCCTCCTCCTCGAGCGGGAGGACACCGTTTGTTGCGGTACTTTTCGGCAATTCAATTGTGTTGACCGTTTGCTTCAATTGCCGTTTGTCACGTGAGAGCAAAAGGTTGCCGGACGACTGGATTAGCAGTTGACCGATGGGAGCAGTCAACAAAATGCTGAGAATGCACGTTTGCAGCACAAACTGCGCACCGGTCCGATCGTTGTTTGGGCTGTTTGCCAGGGCAAACTGGTAGAGGAGTGGAGCTAGGGCGGCCTTTAAAGGAAAAAAACCACGCGGCCTTTAAAGGAAAAAACCAAACACAACCCCTGATGAGTGTTTTGTGAATACCTGGACAGTGGCTTTTGGCAGAAATGCGAAGAGGAAAAACAATCGTTCCTTCCAGTTTAGTCCATTATTGAATTTGGCCATCACAAGTACTGCACAGATGCGAACCAAAATACCGATGCCCATAACGATCAGTGCCCTTTCGAACAAAGCCAGCGAGAACTGGAAGCAAAATGTTCAAAAATCCAGAATAAATCTGATACAATAGAGAAGTCGAGCAGGAGTCCAATCAGGACGAACAGGAGGGGCAGCAAAAGCATATTCCAGATCACCTTCAATGCTTCTGCCTCCACTCTGGTCTGAACGGGAAAAGTCGACTCTCGAAAAGGATCAGCGAAACCATTAAAATTCCCACATTTCTCGAATTGTCCGTCTTCCAACGCACCGCAGCAAAAAAACACGCCAAAATGACAGCGATTGGCCCGCTGACGTCGAAGTTTACAGCCTTTGTGCCGAAATAAAGGGCCATCGAGCAGGAGCAGAGGAGAAGAGTGCGCGAAAAGTGCACTGAAGGAGCAGTCGGATGAGGAAAGAAGCGCAACAGTCCGCCTCAAAAGGGAAGAATGTTCAACCGGGTTATGGCCAACTGTTAGTGTGGACCAACAAAACAGCCCAGAATCAGCGCGCCAATCAGCTGAGAGGGTATCCGGATAAGTGTGGACGACAGTTGGCCGGGCACAGCGGACACTATGGCATAGGCGATTGTGAAGCCGGAAATGGCGAAAATGTTGTCAATTGAGGCACTGAAAGAGCAATTAATTGAGGTATAGGTAAGTGGACATGGAGGTTGCCTGGCCAACACCATTGTGGGAATGCCCTTTTCGGTGCCCCGCTTGTTGTGCTGAAGCTGGATCATTGTGGGCACTGTCACGGCCGGGGAAGTGGAGGCCAGCACAAAGCTTTGGGCGGAATGTGTTTTAGGCAGTGTTCGGAGAGAATTTACCCGAAGAGGATGGAAACAGAGAGCGGAATGCGGAAGAACAGGAATGCGATCAGCACAATTGCCAAAATCTCAGCGCTAGTCGATAAAACGCCCAATCCAGTGCAGAAGACCTGAAAAAGTAAAACGAGAATCCGTTTTATCATATCTGACTCGGCCAAAGGCCCCACGAATGTTTTTTTCAGCGACGCCGGATTCAGTCCGATGCCGCAGCGGAGCAGAATGAGCACAAACGCCGTTTTGCGCAGGAACGAATCCCAACTGGAGCGGATCAAGAGCAGTGCCTTCAGAGGTGCAATGTTTGCAAATGCAATGCCCACCAGCAGCATTCCTTGGAAAGGAATCAGACTTTCAAGTGAAATGTGTTTTACCAAAAAGCGGGGGCATTCTCAGGTGGTGGAAGATCCTGCCGGCGCCCAGGGCGCAGGCCCAGAGGAGAAACACGGAGAAAAAGGACGTGGTGAGCTGTGCAATTGTTTCGCTCTCGTTCAGCTGGGAGCCGCCAACACCGGCAGTGGTGTTGTTGCCGTTCGATGGATGGGTGGTGAATGGCGCGAACAGGGGACGCTCGAGCACGGCGGCAAAAGTGGTGTACAGGGAGAAGAGGGCGATCAGGGAAGTGAACAGCAGGTTGAACTGAACGCAAAACTGGCGCATTCGGAGGGAAAAGATTGTTGTGACCTCCTTGCCGATGGCCGAATGGCCAGCAGACTCCAGTTGCCGCTTCATTCGTTGCATGCAGAATAAAGAATATGTTCTAGAATTCGCTTTTCAATACTTCGCTGAATGAAGCACAGAAATTAATTCTTTAGAGTTTCGGTCTGATAAAATTGGCTGAATTTGAAATGAAGGGGACAGGCTCTCGAATGGCCCAAAGTGCCCATTCATATCCCAATTGGAAGTGCTTCTCGAGCGCAAAAAGTTTCACAAGTGGATGAAGGCGAAACAAAGGGAAGGGAAAGCGAACGATGACGAAACGGAAAAGGGAAACAGGCGTCTAGTCGAATAGTATTTGAATTTGTGTCCGACAGCCCAAAGCAAAATCATCGTAAACCAATTAATCTTGCCTATCTACCTATGCCTATTCTCCGACCGAATTGCGCAATTTAGTATTACTATTTAATATTTGTTGGCGAAAGTGTAAACGGCCGTTGCGCGGTTTTCGCGAATTTCGATCAATAAATGGGTTCGGAACAGCAGCCCACTGGTTGTCGCGACAACACATAATAAAGCACATGGATCGATAACCAAACTTGCAATAGAATGGAGAAAACCGGGGGTGAAACGGGTGAAACGAATTCAGTTTTATGTATGTAATTGATAATTGTAGGTGCAAATAGTGGGGAGATTTGTTCCCAAAAGACGCACAAAATACATTTTTCAACGATCACAGGTGGACAAGGGGACTGCTCCATCTGCGTCCGCCGGCCGCTGCCACAGTGCCGGCGGCACTCTTCTTCCGCTCCTCGCCGCCCATCATCACCATCACTTGTCCGCCGCCCATTGCCATCGGGAACACACTGCCCTTTGCGTGCTTGCCCTCCGACTGCTCGTAGCAGCCCATCCCGTCGAACATGTAGCAGCAGGAGACCAGCACCAGCGCCAGAACCAGCAGCAGCGTGATCATGCCAAAGTAGGTGAACGCGAAAATGTGCATCTGGAAGGGACACATGCATACACATTTGTACCAAAACGCCTTCCAATTGCGTTTCCGGTTGTTTGTTCCCGATGCTTACGTCCCCAAAGCCGATCCCCAATCTCTGGTGCAAGGCACCACAATTTTGCGTCACATCGGACGCTATCTAATCCGATCCGAGAAGGCAATTCCCCTAATCGGCAAATATCCGTCGCCCCACTCACGGATTTCGACTACTGTCGAAATTTTTGCACCATTCGCGCATTAATTTTTTACCTCGTTCGACTGCGCCTCCAGCCAGTGGCCCAGTCCCAGGCTGGACTGCAGCACTCGCATCCCGAGCACTTGCGGTTCCCCGTCTCCCTGGGCAGTCGTGGCCCCTTGTTGGCGCTCCTCCAGCAGAGAATGGCCCTTCCGGACGGACTCGTTGCTCGCGAACTCTCCATTGTGCTGGCCGTGGTGGTGGTTGCGCACGTGGACGCGGCGCATTGCGGCGGCCAGCAGCGGCAGGGCACAGGCGGGACGCAGCAGCAACACCAACGCGAGGAAGACGAGTGCCGACAGCAGAGCGAAAGAAGTTGCGGGAGTCATGTTTGGGGTTCAAAAACGACGAAATCAGCTGAAAATGCGAACAATTCATGGAAAAGGAAAAACGCAAATCAAATGACGCGCGCGGAACAGGATTTCTGATGACCCAGAAGCGGAGGGACTGACTTGTGACTCCCTTCGCCAGTTGCGCGATGACCTTTCGGATGAAGAAGACCTAAAACATGGCCAATGGGCCGATGTTCTCCCCATTCCAGTTTCGACATGGGAAGCCCAGGCACACGGTGCCAGCCAGGGGCGCAATTTGGCTGCAGATGGTCCGCCAAAAAAGAGCCAATTTCGCTTGCACGTTAGAATCATTTGTATTAAAGTTTTTCGGAAACATTAGATGAGACTGGGCTTGGAAAAAACCACATTTGTATAAAAAGGTTGGCAATGCCTGTGTCCGGTTCTCACCTGGAATTGGAACGTCATGTTCCACGAGAGGACTCAGCCCCAATTAAATCCATTTCGGGAAACGAGACAACTCAGCGAGGTGTTGACAAAAAATATTTTCTCCGTTCAGCACTGAGCAAATGGAAATTCATTCCCCTGGCGCCAATTGGGAGTTGAATGGCGAAAGTTTCGTCCGCGCGACAGAATCTCCCGTTGGCTCCTCCCCATACGGTGCGCCAGCTCCGAATGTGCTGCCAGACTGACCGCCCTCGGCACTTTCTGGCCGGATAAAAGTATCGGCCGTTAATCGCTGGAAAGGGGCGGCAATCGTCTTAGTTCCCGGGGACGGATGAGGGACTTTGTGGGGCCACAATCTGTGACGCTCGCGCAGCGCCAAAATCGGGGGCTGGACGTCGGCAGAAGAATTTTGGGGATCAACACAAAGGAGATTTGGACCATTTTTGGCGCCAGAGAGGGCTAGAGGATGGACTTTGAGAGCGCAATTCGAACAAGGGCGTCATCAAATGGAACTTTTGGACGGCCGAGCGGGAATGGAATTCCATTGGTTGTGTGCGTCACAAACAAACAGTCGAGGTTTTGATAATTGGAATGTGGCATTTCCCGCAAAAGAGATTACTTTCCCTGTAAAATTGCACCGAAACTACACGGCTTCTCATCCGCTTTGCCGTAAAACCTTTTGGATTTCCCGTCTCCCCTCCAAAACAGCGCGAAAAGCGAGGGAGAAGGTAAAGGCGATTTCGGCCAAAGCGTAAAATCCGTTTGCCGAATTCTGATGGTGGGCTGATAAAACCGAGATAAAACGGATAATTGCATTCCTCTTGGATTTTGGGACTGCTGGGCGGCGATGATGGCCGATGACATCAATGGGTTTTGGCGAAGAAGGGAGAAAAGTTTACCAAATGAATGGATGGAAAAAGATAGTGGATCCAAGAAGAAATAAAATTTGGAATTTCACAGGCTGCCCAAATCTCAAGCGCCGTTGTCGAAGATGCGAAAGTGTGGCTCCATCATTGTCCGGGCAACTGGTGCTGGTGGTGGGTGTCGAGCGCATGGTGATGCTGTGGGGGCTTTGGCATTTGGGGGTCTTGGCCCTGCTGCTGGTCCATGTTCTTGCTCTTGTGCTGGTATCTCTGGCGGTGGGGATGGGGAGGCGAGTGCGGCATGTGCACTGTGTGGCGGGTACGGGGACTGGGGTGGGACGGGAGAAGTGTCCGCCCGCCGCCCCGGTGGACGCCCGAGTGACTGGGAGCACCGGCCGGTTGGTGTTCTGCGCCGGTCTCCGAGTGCCCCTCTTTGTTGTGCCCCGATGCCGCCTCATTTTGGGCATTTGGTGTGTCCACTCTGGTCTCCTCACCAGCAGCAAGTTGGGCCCCTTCCTTTTCCTTCCCCTCCTCCTCATGGCCTTTCTGTTTCTGCACACCCGTCGCCTCCCCCTCATCAAAGTGCCCTTCCTGCTTCTGCCCTTTCCCCTTTGCCTTTGCTCCCTTCTCCTCCCCTCTCTTTTCACTTTTCCCCACCAATTCAGCGACGGATTGGGCATCCTCTGGGCCCGAGGGTTCATCGCCACTTTTCACAACGCCGGACAGACAAATGTCGATGGTGACCGAAAAAGTGACCGCCAGTAGCAGCCAAACAGCGGTTGTTTTGGCATTGAATTGCATTTTGGAAACTGCTCGGAATGTGGGGAAATGATAGGGAATTTGGTGAGCAACTGCAACTGACCCTATTTATACCGTAGTGGGCTGGCGGCTGACATTATTTGTGCAGATTTCGGCACAAAAAGAGGAGCCGTGGAGGACAAAGAAATAAGAAAGGCGCCATTGTTTGGACTGTTTTCGCTAATTCGGAATACGAAGTGTGGGAAGAAGGACAATGGGCCCATAATCCCACTCATTTCCGCCTCCACATTATCCCCCCTTTACCCGATTGCTCGCACTCTTCATTCATTTTTCACGCATTTCAATGCCGTAGCCTCTGCAAAAACAAGCAGAGGGAATTCCACTACCCATTTGCCATTCCCCTGCTGATGCCCTCAGCCGCCGATTTGCCTCCATCCATCCCCACTTCCCCATTCTGCGAGTGCATCTGGCCAAACATTGGGGGATGGGGCCGCCTCCCCTCCCTGCCCATTTGGCTTTCACTCGCTTTCACCTTTTGCCTGGGATTGGCGCAGCATTTGCCTCTGCTTGCACACCCCCATTGATCGCGATTTCCAACGCAGCACACACTCACTCATACGTTAATTCGGTGGGCAAAACTTTCCCATCCAATTTCCAAACGAAAATGACTTTCAATCGAGAGGACACAATGACCACTCTGCCGCCACAGCCCTTTGACGAGAACAACATCAAGTACTTCTGCTGCTTCAAGAAACTGCACATCCGGGTGAGCACAATGGTTGTATAGTTCCGAACATGTCCGTCCACCAACCGACCACAGACTGCCGCTCGCATCGTGGCCATCGCCTTGATCTGCGGAATCATCGTCAACCTGCTCTATTCCTTCGGGCGCACCTCCACTGTCATCATTTACTCGTGGTTAGTCAATCAATCTTTTATGGAGTTTTGCAATCTTCTCACGGTCTGACACACTTTTTTAGGATCCTAGCTGCCTTTGCTGTGGTATCATCAGACCTTTCCTTTAATGATCTGGGCTTTCGTATTTAATTTAAATAATTCAGGGCGTTTATGGCAGTCTCTGTTATTCCGTTTTCAAGGAGAAGCGAATTTTCACAATGCCATTCCTGGTGTTTCAGGTAAAAACGGGGCTTAATCTTCAGAGCAGGAGGACCTTGCTTGCTGTTCAGGCCACGTTCATTCTCCTGTTCAGCGTCATATTCCTCATTTTCATGGTGTGCGCAATGTTCTCGGCCAATTCCATTCGCGTCATTGCCGCCGACTTTGCGGGGATCAGCGAAGTGAACAAAACGGTTCACGATGTGCAAAAGTACAATGAAGGTCGGTGCAGTGAGAATTGAGAAATGGCTTTCATCAGTGACCGTCCGATTGATTGCCCTGCAGATGTGCGTGGCTTCGTTGTGCTCGCCATGATGCTCTCCGTGGTGTTCATTTGCTTGCAGTGTTGGTTCTTTGAAATCATCTACAGATTCTACCAGTACTTGGAGGACCGTGAAAGTTCGTTCGCCTTCAATCTGGAGCCGGAGTTCACAGTTGCGTGAAGAGGAAGGCTAAAAGTTTCTGTTTCTCTGTAATTTTGCGACCGATGTTATATTGAGGAAATTAACGCTTGAATGGGAATGAAATGAGCGCTTTATTTCATTGTTGATTCGCAAGATGCTCGGCAATTTCTGCCGGTTCTTTGGTGTTTGGTCGGGAATTGATCCACTAACATTGTGGTCCCCGGCAGATCGCGAAAACAACCTGCGCAAATCGAGTCGTTAATTGGCTTGTTTTCGCGTTCAGCTATTTCTGGAGCTCTTCGAAAACATTTATCCCAGCGTAAATATGCAAAAAATAGAGCCTATAAATAGGCCGCCCAGTGAACGCATTCCAGCATTGTACGAAACTAAACTATTTATTCTGTCCTCCCACCAAAGAATGCCCTCAACCTCGACTCTGTTGGCGCTGATGCTGATCCTCTGGTGCGCCCTGCTGATGCTGGCCGATGCGCTGCCCTTTCCCCAGTGGTACTATTCCTCGGCCTACGCCGATCCGATGACGCGAGGCACAATCCTGGGCCAACTGGTCGGCAAGAAGTGACCCAATTTTGAGAATAAATGATGGATGTGATGGATATGATAGAATATTAACCAATTCGTTTCAAACATGTATCAGAAAATATTTTATGCACAACGGGATTGCTGCACCATGGTGGAAAAAATAAAGAAGGAACAATTTCGTCCCGATGAAAGATTAATGTCCTCATTCGGCGCACCTCATAGATGGGGTTATTTTCGCGCATGTCTGTCATCTGATGATATTGGGCGAACAGTGAACACTCGATGACAACTGACAAGTCGTCTGTTTGTTTACACATCCATTAATTTTCAAGTTAAACCTAATTCAAGTCTCCTTTAAAGTAAGCGCAAAATTAGTTAGAATCGAAGTACCAGCAGACAAAATTATCGTGCATATCCGCCATCAAATTCAGAATTTAGTTTTATAGATAATTAAGTAAATTATATTTTAATGTTGCGTAAAGGTTATTCACTCTCGTCCTGATACATTTTTAGAAGAAATCGCTTTAACGTATACCGTTTAATCATCATCAAACAACACATTATTCATAAATTTCCTACCCCACTCACCATTCTCATTCTCCATTTTTCATTACCACCCTTGTCACCTATCTATAAGTTAAGGGTAAGAAGGTAAGAACTAAGAATTACCTAGGTAGATTAGTTTAAAATTTACTAATAAATTGTTAATACTAAGAGCAGTACCTAAGTAATAATAACCTAATAATAATAACGATGGAACCACACTCACCAATCAGCCAAATTCTTTCATTCTTTCCCCTGCTGTTCGTGTTCGTCAAACGCGCCGTGCATCCATTCGCCAACTTCATTGCGACTTTCTCCCGTCACAACAATTATTGTTATTTATTATTTACTATTCCTCCTTTTCTGAGCAGTTCTCCGTAAATCTGCAAAACGAGCAATCATTATTTTATCAATCAAATGCAAAATAGCAAAATCGCTAACAAACTATCGTTTCTTTTTCTTTTACCAATTTTCATAACAAGTGTTCGTTCCTAGCCATACCTATTTGTAGAACACCAATAGATCAACGACCTTCAATCGTATTCAATTAACCATTAACGCTGACTGACACAAACCAGCACCCAATTTCTTTCAATCCTTTCATGAATTTTTTCCTAAAAACTGTTGCAGATTCAAATAATTTAATTGTAACGTATGCCTAATAAAGTTGCCGCAAAATACACCAAAAACATTGGCAAAACGCTTGCTACATTCAGTGGGCGCGAATGGGCGTTGATCGGCACACTGTTGACCGCAAACTTTGTGAACACAGTTGCCTTCAACTGCATGGATGCGTTCTATCCAAAAGAGGCATTATTTGATTCAGAACATTTTCATCCACACTTTTAGGCTCACTCCCGACACATAGACACAGGCCAGATCGGCCTGATCATTGGCTTCTACCAATTTAGCAGATTTCTAATGGCACCCATTGCCGGGAAATATGTGAGCAAACAATGGACAGCAAAATATCAATATTTCAACTTTAAGGTTGTAAATATTGGGACAACGCTCACTTTCTTCGCCGGCCTCTTCATCACCGCCAGCACTGCAATCGGATTCGGGTAGCCCAAGTACATTTTTAGTCCCTTCAGTTTCCCTTTTAGTTTTCTCGCTCTCGTCACAGATACCTCTCAGTTTTTCTGGCTCTCACTGCTGATTCGCCTTTTCCAGGCACTGGGCCGAACATGTTTTGTCGTCTCCTCGCTGACCATCGCCACCCAAATGTTTCCCGCCCACATTTCCCTGTTGGGTGTTCGTTTGTTTTTCCAGTTGATTTATCGAAGAATTGAGTTTGCTCCGCAGGGACTGCTGGAAACATTTGCCGGAGTCGGACACATTTCGGGTCCGGTCGTCGGAAGTGCCCTCTTCCAACTCGGCGGGTTTATGCTCCCCAATTTCGCCGTTGGCTCATTGATGGCGCTGATTGGAGTCGCGATCGCCTTTTTGACGCGAATTTTGCCCATAGACGAGCCAAAAATACTGAGGCGGAACAAAAATGAATGTGCAAAAGGCTCGCCACTTAAAGTCTGAGGGCGGAACAGCCTTCATTGACGACAACCGATGACACTTTTCAGCTTCAGCATTGTTCGGCTGGTGACCTGGAAATCCACAGAACATCCGAATTCAGCGGTGATTTGTCGGAGAATTTGTCAATCTCGGAGGGGAGCAACAGTTGCGCCCAAATGGAGGAAGGAAAGCGGATAAGGAAGAAACGGAGGAGGATCGGTTATCGCGCTCTTTTGGGCTGCTCCAGCACTTGGCTGATCATGTTCGTGATCTCACTGCGCGGCATCACCTGCACCTTTTACCTGTCCCCACTTCCGGAACACATGAACTCGGTTTGTCGTCAATTTGTCGACCACATTTAGGCAAATATGATTTATAGTTGAGCTCCTCCGCAGTGTTCGTCGGCGCAATGTTTACGCTGATGAGCGTCAGCTACTTCATCAGCGCCCCCCTTTTGGGCATCATTGTGGATCGACAGCAACTAACTCCAACAAATGGTGGAAAAGACGACACTGCTGCGGGCACCATCACGCCAACCATGGTCATGTTGGGCGGATCGGCACTGGCTGTGCTGGCCACCGCAATGATGGGCCCTTTACCACTGATCCCCTTACAAAAGTGAACGAAATTACTGCAAACAAAATGCTCATTTGTTCCAGGAGTATTCCTCTGCTTTGCACCTCATTTGCGTTGCTAGGAGTCTCAGTTTCTGCACTCTATGTTCCAGTCTTACAGCAGTGCAACGCCATTTTAAGGTGGTTTCGCTTACGTGATGGTTAATATTGGATTTTATCCCCACAGAAAATTCGACGTCGAAGAGGGAAAGCAATCTACTCGAATCTATGCATGCCTGTTCGGACTGGTCCAATCTGCGTCCACATTGGGGTTCCACCAAACAAGTACCCAGCCAGTGAATTTCTTCCATTTCCAGCTCTTTTCTCGGCTCCACATTGGGCGGATTCAGTGCGCAATATTTTGGGTTTGCGTGGACTAGCTCGCTTGTCGCATTCGCACATTTATCCTTTCTATTCATTTTCACCTCAATTTCACTCATTTCGAGGAAATGTACCATTCCCAAATGAAGAATCATCGAGTTTAATTGTTTAGCACTAAACATAATGTCTTAAAAGTTGTGTTGTATGTTTTTTATTCATTCAAATAAAGCAACTATTCTACGTTTACAACTAATGATTGGCCAACTACAAATATAGCAAAGTGGGTGGTGAAGTGGGTACAACAAAGTAAGGGACTGATTACACATATGAGAAGTGAGGAAGTCTACTAATCTATGAATGTTAGTATGAGGAGAAGCATTGTCTCGACGACATTTAGGCCTTGACCAGCTTGGCTGCACTTCGCTGGAGCAGGGCAAGACGCTTTCGTCGGCCACAGCCGCCACATCCACCACCGCATCCGCCGCCGCCTCCCCCACATCCGCCGCCGCCTCCGCATCCGCCGCCACCCCCTCCACTGCTGCCACCGCCACCACAAGACAATCTGACGGTGATGGGACCGCCTCCACCGCCGCCACCACATCCACCACCGCCTAAATAATAATGTAAATGTATAATATAAATGTAAGATGAATAAGATGAACAGACATTAGTTTTGTGTTCTTAGTTTTTACCTCCACCTCCGCCGCATCCGCCACCGCAACCTCCGCCGCCACCTCCTCCGCATCCACCACCGCATCCACCTCCACCTCCACAGCCTCCTCCGCCTCCGCAGCCTCCTCCGCCTCCGCATCCACCTCCACCTCCGCAGCCTCCTCCGCCTCCGCAGCCTCCTCCGCCTCCGCATCCACCTCCACCTCCGCAGCCTCCTCCGCCTCCGCATCCACCTCCGCCTCCGCAGCCTCCTCCGCCTCCGCATCCACCTCCACCTCCACCGCATCCGCCACCGCCACCACAACCTCCGCCCCCTCCGCACCCTCCTCCACCGCCGCCACCGTATCCTCCACCGCCTAAGTATGTAAATATAAAAGAAGAACAGAAATTCGTTTTGCGTTTTTACCTCCGCCACCGCAGTTCACAATGATGGGACCGCCTCCGCCGCCTCCACCGTAGCCGCCTCCTCCTCCTCCACAACCGCCGCCTCCACCACCGCACCCACCGCCGCATCCGCCACCACATGGCGGAGGAGGAGGAGGACAACAACAACATCCACCTCCGCCTCCGCCACCTCCAAGGCCACCGAAGAGGAAGGCATGAGAGAATGGAAGGAGAACAAGGGAGACAAGGATCAGCCTTTGCATTATGGCCTGAATTGCAAAAGGAAGGTGAGATGCAAAAGGGAGTTCATATGTGGATTGGTTTTGGATTTGAGAGAAGGAGTAGGTGTATCTGTTGTTTGGATCGAATGGTGAGGACAACGACATTTGGCTCCGCTTAAATAGGCGATGGCTAGAGCGTTGGGTCGCGAAAAATGAAAGGCGCTATGTGATGTGATATCCATGACCGGATTCAGAATCCCTACTTTCATCGCCACCCGGTTTTGCTGTCCGCATTTGTTGCTCAATCTGCGTCCAATTGCCCGTGGCCATCGCCACCTTTGTTGTCTGGCTAATCAGCTGCGCATACAGAGATAAGCAATTACACTTTTTATCGCTAACGGCCGAGCGTAAGTTGCGCAACGTTAATCTAAACGACCAACCGACTTGTGTTCGTCCCTGTTTCCCATTCCATCGTTATTTATCCAAACAAGTTTGCTCCTTTGTCACAAATGGTCCAGCTTCCTCGATTTATCCAGCTTATCAATCACATAAATTGGGATCAAGGTCTAGTGCTCTCTTAGGGCCAAGATAATTCGGTTTGTCCTAGCCAGTTTGGGACAAAGTCGCGACATATCAATGTGGATTTTCCATGTTGCAGAGAATGCAACAAGACAAAAGACGTAGTGAGTTATGTTTGAGTGAAGACAACTGTAGTATAGCTGCATTAGATCAAAGTCTGCTCACTGAGCTAATATAATTAATAATTAAATTATTAAATACGTTTTGTAAATCCCAAACATCTAAATTAGCCAGTTTGATTTTTCCTTACTGTTCGAAAAAGATCAATTTCAGTCTGACCAACCGGCAACCTCTATTTGATCGAGTATTTCGTTGATCGAATTCCTCTGGGATCCCGTTTGTTGATGTGACGAGCACAACGCGAATGCAACGCCCAGCCACACTCGCAATCGTCAACAACTATCAGCAATTCCGGTTTTCTGAAAAGTAGCAGAAATGAGCAGCCAACAATTATTCCTCCTGCTCTTATTAGTCGTATTCGTTGATGTTAAATGGCCTTTGTGCGTTCTCGGCACCTCTGAAGCCGAAGTACCCGCCGAGGAATTGGACGAAGAAACTGACAATGGGATGGGCGAAGAGTGAGCCAAAATGAAAAAACACATTCTCAGTCGAATATGTTTGCATTTAGATTCAATGAAAACAGTGTTTTGGGAGCAAAACGAGAGGACAATGTGTTAGTCGCTTTCCCCGCTGAACATCAGTAAAATGTGATTGCGAGCATAAATCAATAAATCATGTCAAAACGCAAAACATCATCGGTGGAATAATATATGAAATGGAATTTAAGTATGTACCTATCCTAACTGATTTAATTAAAACAAAATCAAAGATATTAGATATTAATTATACCTAGGTACTAGGTACAGCATTTTATTTCGTTTTCATAAACAATTGCCAGAGTTTAAAAATGCATTAACTTCTTCCGCCGCCTCACTTCCCCTGTCCAACTAGCCTTCACTTTCAGACCCATTTCCGCTTTCCACTTTCACTTGGTCCCTTCCAGTATTATTGATTGGGAGCCAGAGGCAGGCGGCTCTTCACATTTCGCTGTTTCCTCCCCCAAGGGCGAGAATTGGGGAGTGAAGCGACACCACCCAAGCAATGGGAATGGGAGACAACATTCGGATGGAATGGGTTTTGCAATTTCTAATTTCAGGTCAGTTCACAACCGCTATGATTGAGCAGCAACACCATTTGCTGGACCAATATGTGGCGCCCGGTCTGCGCCTGTGGATGCTGATCGGGCTCGTCTCCGCCGTGCTGCTGGTCATGATCGTGATCGTGTGCTGTTTTGTGCGCCTGCGAATCCCGCGCACGAAGCGCCAGATCGAGTTGCGGGCGGCCAAGAGGCGAAAGAGGAAGGAGCGCCTCTCTGGGGCGGGGGAACACGGCGACCAGCACGAGGGAGAGCACCCCCAGTACAGGTTGAGCGCAAAAACACTGCTCTGCGCAGGTGCACTCCACTTTTTGCAGGGGCGGACAGACCATAGTGCTGAACTCGTACACCGGCGGAGCACAGGGCGGCGGCGAAAACGGCCGGTGGGAGGGTCGAGATCAGATAATCGCGTCCAGAAGTATTCCCGTCTGAGCACTCCAACCCGCAGTTGCCATGCCCAAAAATGTTTACTTTAAGCTTTACCCACAAGTTTAATTAACAATAGTTATGTATGAACAAAGTCGAAGATTAATATGTAAATAAAGAATCATTACCAATAACTCAGCTCTAATTAGTGGCCTTTACACTTTTTGTGCCCGATTCAGCAGCATCAACATCTCTACCTATATATGCAAACTTGCAAACCAAAATCTGAAGTCCCTCTTGAGTGCGTTCACTTTCCACCAGGAATAGTCCCTCTAACTCGGCGAGGGAGTTTTCCCGTCCCATTGACTGAAAATAGGAAAAATAAATCAAGCGTAGCGTATAGGCACTTTCATTTAAATTTAAATCGCGTAGCCACTCTCAGAATGGTTGTTTGCAACATGGATTTGGCGGGTGTGCCGACACCCTTTCATGATTAGCATGACCAATTGTCATCACTGACTGGCTACCAAAGGTGACTCCAATTGGAGTTGACATTGAACTTTTTGTATGATTCAACCCAAGGTCAGGCATCATTCCATTGAGCCATGAACACATGCATCCATGAGCGTCAGTTTTATTAATCCATTTTTTACAAATAAACCGTAACCAGGTTTCTGCCTGTTGGCCCCTGTTTGTAGCTATTGCAAACCTGGGATGCGGTGTTTTGTTCATGCTGATCGGTTTGGTTTTGGTGATCAGTGATCAAATGACGGAGTCGAATAAATTACCTATGTAATAATTATTCTAATGTCGTTGTTTAATTGGAATGTACATCTAAAACCTTCCGCAGAAGCATCTCGTATCTAAAAATTAAAAAATTAATACGTTGTTGTCTTACATACTACTTAGGTTTTATACTACTTTCAATTTCACTTCCCTTCCAAAAGTGGTAGGTATGTACAAAATACTACCGTGGCCAAAAGTTTACAATCAAACTTCTGAAATTGACAAATCTCGAAAAGTGTTGTTGATTTGTGGGAATATTTGTTTGGAGTATTGTTGTCAGCTAAATGGCAAATATTTTTTCTTTTACACTTGGCCATAATAAGGGATATTATTAATTATTATTATTTCTACGGCAGTGGAATTTGTCAATTTCAGAAGTTTGATTGTAAACATGTAAACTTTTGGCCGCGACTGTACTACTAGTTAAAAATTAATCCACTAAAGCTTGCTTGTCATTTTCAGTTTTGGGCATGTTTCTGTTCCCACTTTATGTGGTCAGTTCGTCTTCAGTTTTACGCTTTATTGTTGAATACAATGCCAAAAAGCTCTTTAAATTATAAAATGAACGGGAACGTTATCAATTATCATTTATCAATTACTTTTAGGTATCAGTTTTTACCTCTTAGGTTTCGTAGCATCCGAAGTGCGAACTATAATTACCTCCAAATGCCGCGCAAAAAACGAGTGGTGCCATGAAGACGTGAACCACACTCAGCATTTTGGACCAGGGTTTGGCCGCACATGGCACAGTGTAATTCAGCAGCAAAAGTGGGAGAGTCTAAAAATGAAATTTGGCGCTCGCAGAATAATTGATGTATTACCTTAAGCAACATGTAGAGGCGTGTATTCCAAGCCGAGTTGTGCCATTTTGCCAAATTGAGTGGGAGCAATGTGCGGAATGGGCTCGAGTTCACTGTCGCCAGTGGTGCTGGCGAAGCAGCGCCGCTCAAATGGAATTCGGACGAAGAAAGGCGGTTGGCCTCTTTCTCCTTCACGCTCTCTTCGAACTGCTTCTCATCAGCCGCACTTTCCGATTCATACAATTGTTCCCTTGGAAAAAATTTTCCCGCCTCCAGATAGTCGTCAGCGGAGAACTTCCTTTCCTTTCCTTCCATTGCCCCACTTTTGGCAGTATCGCTGAATGGAATGCCCGCAATGGCGACTTGTAGTGTTGCCAAGTTGCAGACACTCTTCTGCGCCAGATTTGCCACCGTTTTGTTCCCTTCTTGGAGATTTTGCGGCATTTGCACTGTGAACAGTCCGTTGGGCAACGGTGCAACTTTGGCGCTTCGCTTCGGCGGAACCAGTCCTGAGAAGTGCGAGATCACTCTTCGCATGCTGTGCCGTCGCTGTTCATCCCTCAGCTTTTGGCGGAACAAGTTGCTGCAAATGACGCAAATGGCATAAGCGCAGTAGAGCGAGAGAAAGGCTAAAATATTTAGATAAGAAATAAATGTGTGGCGGCTGAGTTCCTTGCATACCGAGGGGACACCACAGCCGCATTTGGCCGCGTTGGCCGGCCACAACGACGAGCAGTGCGAGGGCAGTCAGGTAGAAGAGGATGTCCCGGATGATGGGACGGCGCACCATTTGGAAGGGACGCGTGAACGCAATCACTCCGATCACGCAAGTGGTCACGAAAATACCGCCACCTGGAACAACGATATCCCTGTACTGAACGGCAAGGGCAGCCATTAATAACAGATTTTGTCTCTAAATCAAAACTCGATAAGAGCCCATTTGGCCCCTAATCACCCAGCAATCCGCTGATCGCCAGATCGGCGCGCGGCTGTTTCGTCGAGATCACGGAGGCGATGGAACTGAAGATGTCCGGAGCGCCGTTGCCGAAGGCCATCAACGTGATGCCGGCAATGTTCGGAGAGATGCGGTGGATGTCCACAATTGTGGCGATGTTGCGGCAGAAAAACGCGTCCGCGGTGGTGCTGAGCTGGACGAACAGCAGCGCGAAGAAGAGCACCGCCCCCAGGCCGATCAGCAGGCGCTGTCCGGGCGCAGCGGTGCAGAAGATCAGCTCGGTCCAGTGCACGTACCCTCCCCCGTCGCACAACTCCGAGTTGTTGCGCACGTACTCGCACGCGTCTGACGATGGACGGATGCGCAACAAACGCTAATTTGGACTCACTCGCGAAACCGGCGGCGAGGAATTCGTCCAGGTGGCACTGCCCCTGGTCGGCCATTTCCGCAATTTTGAAACAAACTGAAGTGGGGATTAATCAGCGCATTTTGAATGCGAAGGACCCAATAAACGGTGGATCCATTCCGTCGTCCACCCACACGTCATTCATCCATTTCAAGTTCTTTTCTGTTTGATGGCCGAATTTGGCGGGGAGAGGGGAGGAGAGGGTGGCGAGGGTGGATGATGGATGGATGGGTGGACGGAGGGGACTGAGCCCAAAAAATGATCATTTCGGTAAATTCACTCCAAGTAAGTAAGGCAAGTGGCTTATGCAATCTCTTAGGCAATTGATTAACGCACCCAAAAAGAGAAGGGGAAATACCCATAGAAAGCGGTGAAAATACCCGCAAAGGATTATTACCATTTATTTTTTCGCTTTTTCTGAAACTCCTCAAATTTAAAAAAATGACGGAATTCGAGTCCAATCGTTTCTGGATTTGAAGAAGCCACCAATCCCAGCGGAGGACTCCGATATTTCATTTCCAGCCCATCCGCCGATTCAAGCACAGGCATCGAGCAAAAGAGTTTTTGCCCTTTGAATTGACCCTTCCCTTTGTTTGTTTGTCTATTGTTGTTTGTATTGAGCAGTCGAGCGCCGGAAAATTCAATTTTGTCCAAACACTCGAAGGGCGGAACGGCGAAATTCGAAACGGACCAAAAGGAAGAAGGGCGATTGAAAAATGACGCAAAGTTGATGGCCGCCAATGGCAAATGGCAATTGGAACGTTGGTCTGGAGAGAGAAATTCAATAAAAATGACACTGAATGTCGACAAAATGCGGAAATTGGCCATTTGAATGTTCCCTTTTGTCCTGCGAGGGACCCTTTGAAACCATCGGTACTATATTTAATTTTTTTAATTGTCTATTCGATTGGTTCGGCTGTTTATCACGATTTTCGCGTGAAAGTGATCTGTCTTTGTTTTCCATTTACGCCCAATGACCGTACAAAACAAGTTCTGTCTGTCCAATTCTCTCGTATTTAACCCATTTTAATAAAAGGAATCACTTTGCCCTTACAATTTGATGCAAATGGGTCTGCTCGAGTCCATCAGAAGATCATCCTCTCTGTTGCCAAGGCGTTCGAAGGTAAACAGAAATGAAATGTATCTTCGCACAACACAAACAAATACCTATATTTAATACTTACAAAACAGGACCAATTTGCTGAAGAGCCCGAAAACCCGCAAATTGTCTGGGCACTGAGAAGTGCCATTGCATCGCTGAACCCAATGGCCGCGTTCGGACAGGCCATGAAGAAGACTGTGGGCGCGCAAAAGGCCACGAGAAAATGGAGCGAAGCAGAGGGGACCGCCGCGGATTCGGCCGAAAAAGCACAAAAACTGACCAATGAATTCAGTTGCAAATGGCGTTAATTACCTATTTCTATACCATTTATGGCACGAATAGAGAGAATCCTTTTTATTTCTTCTTCAAGGGGTGGGGAGGGGGTGCATCCATTGCCTTTCTCTGCTGCCAATTGGGGGCATTTGCCCTTTTGTCAGAAATGGTCAGAATTTGTTCATTTGGGTGGTGTAGATAGTTTGTCCTCTACCCAGCAACGACACCATCGAATCCATTTTGGCACGAACATTTGAAATGAAAAGTCCCATTCTGCCCGTAATTATGACTCGCTGCATCGATAGAATCCATCTGAAAATGTCCTCTTTCTTCTCTCTCTTCCCTTTGCTCGGCGGGAAAGAGAGTCGACACAAATCGGACAAAAATGTTTTTGCCCGTTCTTCGCCACCTGTTTTAAGTAGCAGATTTTGTGTCCGATTCTAGTCTCTTACTCCGAATTGGACTCCTTAAAAAGTGCAAAATTTGCCACCAAATTCAGACAATTAAGTGGTCACTGATTCCAAATAAATCCCCCAAATCGTCGATTCTCGGAAAATGCTGTTCGCCGTGTTCCTCTTTGGCAACGCCCTGGTCGTCCTGTTCACGTTCTACCACTTCTACTACAAACGGGCAAAACTGCCTCCAGGTCTGGTGCCTTTCGGATTCTGAGCTAATTAATGGCTGGTTTCCCCGTTTGAGGTCCAGTCCCGCTGCCTTTTATCGGCAACCTGCGCTCCCTCCAAACCGCCGATGGGCCTGCGGAACGGTGTCTCGTGGAGTGGCGACGCCAGTTCGGCGACGTGTACACCTTCTGGCTGGGCGAACAGCCCATCGTGTGCGTGAACGACTTCGCCAAGATTGTGCAGACCTTCCAGAGGGACGGAGACACCTTCGCCGGGCGCCCCCTCAACGAGGAGTGGGAAAACCTGCTCCACGGTTGGAATGGAAAAATCGCATACGTGTATGTTTTGTTTCCTTCCAGGGGGCGTCTACGGCATATTTCTGACGGAGGGCGAGTTGTGGCGTGAACACCGCCGCTTCGCCCTGCACGTGCTGCGCAACTTTGGGCTCGGCAAGAACCTGATGCAAGAGCGCGTGGGCGAAACCGCCCAATTGCTTACCATATTGCGTCTCCCCAGATCCTGTCCGAAATGCACGCAATGGTGGAACGAGTGGAGGCGAGGTGCGAGGGCGGCAACGAGGTGGACATGGTCGAGTGCCTGAGCATCGGCGTCGGCTCCATCATCAACGCAATCCTGTTCGGCTACCGATTCGACGAGGCAACATTACAAAAAGTGGTCGATGCCAAAGCATTTCAGGACCGACTGGAGGAGTTCTGGCGGCTGAAGGGGCTGCTGAAAGAGTTTTCGGAGAACTCGTTCAACCCCTGGCTGCAAGTCTTCCAATGGAAGCCCCACCTGTTCCGGCGAATTCCCTTCTTGCGACGCGAATTTGAACGCTGTCTGGCCCTGCCGAGGAATCTGCGTGCATTTTTCCGGCGCCAGATTGAGGAGCACCAGAAGGAGGTGGACGCCACTGAGTGGGAAGTGCCGCCGGGGAACTTCGTGGAGGCCTACCTGAAGGAGAGGGCGCGCAGAGAGGCGGCCGGAGAGGACCACAGCTTCACGTGACTGGATAATCTGGATCGAGTCATGATTCATTCGGTCCAGGATCGAGCACCTGGAGGCGGTGTGCGAGGACCTGTGGGTAGCGGGCCAGGAGACCACCACGGCCACGCTGGCCTGGGGCCTGGTCTACCTGCTCCGGCACCCCCAGGTGCAGGCCAGAGTGCACGCCGAACTGGACGGGGTGCTGGGCGACCCGCAAAGGACCGTCACGCTGGCCGACAGACAGGCACTCCCCTACACCTGTGCGGTCATTTGCGTGAGTTGCCGGGGTTCACCGGGAATTCGGGATTCAACCGCAGGAGTTCCACCGCGTTTGCAACTTGGTCCCGCTGAATGTGCCGCACCGTCTGACCCGCGACACGCAAATTGACGGTTTGCACCTGAAGGCGGGCACGACCATTCTGCCGCAGATTTCGGTGGTTCTGGCGGACGAAAAGGCAACGGAGGGATCGCAGACCTAATAATAATGATGGCCTTTTGCAGATTTTCGAGAGCCCTGAGCAATTCCGTCCGGAGCGCTTTTTGGACGCCCAAGGGCAGTTCAAACGCGTGGACGAGCTGATCCCGTTCTCGCTGGGAAAGAGGTCCCCTCGGACAGAGAATGGCTTTTTTGAGGTTCGACTGCGCCTTTCAGACAGTGCCTGGGCGAGTCCCTCGTGCGCATGGAGATGTTCCTGTTCACCGCCAACTTGCTCAACAAATTCCAGGTGAGTCCGCAAACAGTTTGCCTCTGCCTATTCCGTTTGTTCAGTTCTTGCCCGGCCAGGAGATGCCCTCGATGCGGAAAAAACTCGGCTTCATCGTGATGAGCCCCGAATTCACGTGCAAAGTGCAGAAACGACAATAAACGAGAAAATCGTCGAAATCGTATTTTCTCGACACAAAAGGCTGAAATTGATCCTGAAAATATAAAATTGTCACGATAACAATGATCTAAGCGAGTAGAGAAGTGAGAGTAAGTATCAGATTGTGGCAGTGGTGAGAGCTGTCCAATCGATTGGTGGTGAATAATGATTAATGACATCACTTTGCCCAATGGGGGGAGGGGAGTGCCTTGCCCACCCGATCAATGGATCCCACGATGCCGTCCTATCCTGCGCGCAATTTGGTGGGAGGCTATAAATTCATCCACGCAGAGGGAGGTGAACATTGCGTGCAGAAGATGTCTTCCCCACCTTTTGGTTTTCTGTCTTCTCCCAATCTGTCCCACTGTGAATGGAAACGGACTGAATCGGCACAAGGGGAGAGCAGAATCAAAGAATCAATCGATGCAAATTGTGAATGTGGCGTTCGGCCTTTTACTATTACAATTGTACAGGTCTGATTAGTGATTAGGTACCCTTCTTTACTCTGTTGTAGATTTTGCATTTTTGGCATTTCAAAAACACGATCGTTTAACGATTTATAAATTTCAGGAGATGAGATTCCTCTCAATTTTGGGCCCTCTCTTGGCTTTCGCCATTTCCGTCCAATCAAAGATGCTGAAAGACACCAGCCAGTTCACGGGAACTGCTCCGCCTGTTCGAGAAAACCATTTAATACAATCCGCCCGTGCAACTGAAGCCGAGGATAGGTTGGCCTACAGACCTCTGAGGGAGCAGCAGCCCAGCAGAGTGGAGGACTCCGAGGCTCTGGCCATGTGGAACGGCCAGAAAGGGGCCGAAGAGGCGGTGGTGCGCCATCTGGACGGGACCAACTTCAAGCGAGTGGTGCTGGACAGGAACAACAACAACAACAAGAGGAGGCGCCACCTGGTCATCTTCTACAGCCACTCGTGGGACCATAAATACCCCCAAATCCCGGTTTCTATTTTATCTTCTCTTCAAGATGCGGCCACTGCCAGGGAGTGGCGCCCACCCTGCGCCAGTTCGCGAAATCGGTGCTCGAGAACCCCGAGCAGCGGGAGCAGGCCGTCGTGGGGGTACTGAACTGCAGTCGGCCGCTGAACAGGATCTACTGCAGACAGGTCAAGAACTACCCGGTGGTCATGGTCAGGCATCCAACTCCAAACTGGCATGTTGTCCCCATACCAATCGATAGTTGTTCCCCGCGACTGCCTCGACAATGGCGGACGGCCGGGTGGTGCCCTCGCACTTTGCGGACTCCCCCCTGGAGCAGCAGAAGCACATTTTCGCAGAGTTGCTGGCCGACAAGTGGGATTTGAGCAAAAGCGACGCCCAGTTGATAGAGCTGGACGCGGGCAGCTACCTGACCACCGTGGACAGCGCCCAAAAGCCCCACGAAGAGCCGATGCGGTTCTTGGTCGCCTTCTTCGGAGGGTCAGTTGTTTGAAAATGGAAAGGGCCACCAAATGCATTTTGTGTAAGTGTACATTCGCTGTTTTGGGTCCCCCTCAACGGAATGGGTGGAGTTTGCAAAAACGCTGAATCCCTGGAAGCGACACGTTCGGATTGCCTTTGTGAACTGCGCGAAAAACAAAGCGCTGTGCAAAGAAGTGCTCAACGGTGATGCGAAAAAATTGCCCCAAGCTGATGTGAGAAAAAGCAATTAAAATTGGATTTATCAAATAATACAATATTTCCACTTTTCAGTTCATTTATTCTTCGGTTGAGCATGGAGATGGAGAGCCATCTGAACAAAATGAAGAGCACATTCATCAGCCAACCAGACGCACGCATTATGTGCCATTCAAGTTGGACCGGAATGTCGCAGCAATGCGAGACGAGCTCGTCCAAAGACTTTTCGAGGTGTTCTAAATCCCGAAAAATATAGCAAAAAACTTGTGGCATTATGTTTATATCAATTCTAGGCGAATTACAATGGCGGATATAGTCCGCTCTACCACGGATGGAACAACGCGGACTCTCTGCTCCAGTCGGACGACTTCGTCGACTACACCATTGAGCCTGAATTCGAACTGGACGGCGAAAATCCACAGATAGGGTGAGTGAGGGTCGAGAATTGCCGCTTCAATTGGGGCACAGTTCAGCAGTTCATCCAATACCGAATAAACAACTATTGCCATTTGCAGCAACTGGAACGAGTTCATTCCCCAGAGGGCGGTCGACTTTCGCCGGGCCCGCGCCAGATTCGGGCCCTCCATCCGCAGAACGCGCCGCAAGAGGAGGAGCGTGGATTTCCAGAAGACGGTGCTCAAGCTGTGGCGCGGCGTCAAGAAATTCTCGCACGTGTACATCCTGCTGGTGTTCGAGGCGCCGGAGCAACAGCACAAAGGGCAGGTGGCCGCGTTCGCCAGAAAGGTCAGTCAGAAGTTTGGGAATTTGATGCGATCTGTGGGCAATTCGGGCGGTTCAGCTGATTCTCTCGCTGCGCCCCTGGCAGAGCCTGGTCTACGTGATTCCGCTGCGCAGCTCCCGCCGCCTGCAGAGGGACGAGAAGTACGCGCGAGTGAAGTTGTACCGCACGGGGGAGACACAGCCCTTGCTGATCAAAAGGTGTGGGGCTTTAGATTCGACATATATTCCTCCGGTTGATTGCAGCTTTGCCTACGACGACGACTTGGACGCATTCCGCCGGATTGTGGCCAAAACGGAGTTGCTGGAGGACGACGGCAGAACATTTGGCGACCCATTCTTCGGGCAGCTCAATTGCAACGCAATGTTCAGTCGGTGAGTGGATGTTTGGAATTGGGCAGGGAAAGGCAATCCAAAGGGGATTCCATTCATCATTGGTGCAAAATTGTCCTAATATTCAGTTGCAAAGCGCTCTATTTCGCTGCGGAGACGGACATGCTGAAGGCGCTGCGCGAGGCCGTCTACGACGAAGTGGTCACCAAGTATGAGCTGGTCGAAGGCGAGCACCGCACAAATTTGCTCAATTTCTTGCAAATACTGACCGAGGTTCTTAAATTTCCGTTTCTTCATTATCCCCCAAATTATATCATTTTAATATTTAGTTCTTGCCTGACGCCAATTTCGCCGAGGTTTTGGGGAAGTCATTTCGGAAATCACAATTCCCAAATGTAGGCCCTGAAAAACACGCAAAGCGCGAAGAAAGTGTTCGCAGGCCTCAAACTGTTTTTGAAGCGAAATGACAGAGTGAGTGCGGACGAGTGGAAGGCCAAACTGGAGCAACTGGAGGTGGGCTCTGGGCATTAGGGTATAAAAAGGTTCGCGCGGTTTTTTCACAGAAATTGAACGGAAACCCGTTCCCGGTGGACAGAGAGTGGCGCCACTGTCTGGCGGTCTACCTGAAGAACGCGCGGCGCTTCACGTGCGGACTGTGGACCGCCTTCCACGTGCTCACCGTCAATGCCTATGAAAAGTATTGGAAAGCTGAAACTTCACATTTAATGAGAATGCCGAACTATTCTCCAGAACCGGGGCCAATGGCGGCGCGAAGACTGCGGTGGAGACGCTGAGGGCCATCCGCGGCTGGGCCCAGTCCTTCTTCGGGTGCGAGGACTGCCGCCACCACTTCCTGGAGATGACCTCCCGGGCCATGCCCATAGAGCAGAAGGTGCCCCAACCCCAACCCCAGTCTCATCAGTGTTCCCCCATCCCTCAGGTCTCGCGTCCTGAGGACGTGGTGCTCTACCTGTGGCGGGCCCACAACCGTGTGAACGCACGCCTGGCCCTGGAGGAGCAATTCGTGCAGGAGAAGGCGATGCAGAGGGACCCCCTCTTCCAGAAGCAGCAGTTCCCGCCCCCGTTCATGTGCCCCGACTGCCAGGGCGGCGCCGAAAAGCAGGTTGGCCATGGCCAAGTTAGAGTGGCGCTAAGCGGGGGGCTTTGAGGTGCTCGACTTCCTGGTGGACTACTACAAGAGGATTGAGCCGGTGGCGAGACCGGCGGAGAGCTGGGAACGCGAAATGGCCTTCAGCATGTTCCAGCAGCACTGACACGGACGCGAGGGAATGGGCGTCGAGCGGTCGATTTTTTGGTTTTGGAATAGTTTCCGAGTCGCACAATCCAAAATACGCTAAAAGAAATGCGCTTGTTTTGCACTGTTTTTCCGTAAACCGATTGGAAACAGCCAATTTATTCCATTTGTTTTACATATATTACAATATTACTATTGTTATACATATACATGCATAAAACAAAGTGTGCAGATTGGCCAATTTTTTCAATCGATAAAAGCCAAAATGTTGTCCTAATCGGCCTCAAATCGAGCAGAGCAGAGAGGAACAATTGTAGGGGCCGAATAGTGAGTGGAATGGCAATTGGGCTCTCGGGTCCCATACAATCGCAAAGATACATTCTTTCAAAAAATCAAGGAATCGAGTCCAATTCTTTACCTTTGCAGTGAATGCTCAATCAAATTACAATAAAATGCTTTTCTTTTTCATTTTTACAGTTTTCATTTTCACTTATCTTGCCTTTGCCTATTGACGTAGAAATAAATCGAAAGGGAAAACATTCGCAGATCCATCCATCCACGCAACAAACCACAATCTTTTTACCTTTATTCGGGGCCACCCAAATTTTACGTTTTCAATAGAAATGGAATTGAAATAATTTACAATTTACCTATGTGCCATTTCAGAAACAACGGAATGCCCAAAGCCTTTGCATTTGCCTTTTTGGGGCCGCTGCTCTTCATTTCGGCGCTTGCTGTTGAGCGCTTTGGCACCCATTTGAGGGAATCGGGAGCACTCAATCCGAAGGGGGAAATCGCTGAGGCGGGACCCCAGAATGTGCCGAATGCTGAGATTGTGCGCATTTCGCCCTCCGAAGCGACGGAACTGCTGCTCAGCGTGGACAGCCCCACCCACACTGTGCTGGCGGAACGGCTCACGGGCGGTGCGCCCGAGTGGCAGGGCCACATCGTCACTGTGCTCGCGGAGGCCTGCACATGTCTGTCCGAGAAGGGGTGCCGAAAACGATTGAGAAATACAATTTCAGACGAAGCAGAGCAAGACCGCCAACAGCAGCTGGTGCGCATCTGCAAAGGTAAAGCAAAACAAACAATGCACCACATTTTTAGTTCTGCGAATACCATAAATCCTGTATTTGGATTCCGAAAGTCTGAGTTTTTGCAGGCATTTCGACGAATCGAGCGAGCGTCCTAGTGGACAAAGTGTGCGATGCACTGGCCAAGTACGCCAAATTGGCCAAGGGCGCTCTGGACGAGGCCATGGAGGGCGTCCAGAGCGACCGGGGAAAGGAGGCGCAGAGCCAGATTGACGAGGCCAGCGCCAAATTGGTCGAATTCAATGCGAAGTTGGCGAACGCGGCGCGAAGCGCGTGCACAGAAATTGAACGCTATCGCCAGCTGGCAGGGATTCGGCTGGGAGCCCTGTTCTGCAAGATGCTGGAGGAGGACCTGAGCAGGGGGCTTCTGGAGAAGTTCGGCAAAACCGTCCATCGGAATTTGTTCCCGGATTGCGAAAAGGCGAACATGGAAGCGGAAAACAGTGTGCGAGAACAAGGTACACTGATTGGGACCTGAGGCTGATCAGATCAGAGATCTGGATCTTCTGGCTGATCAGCTGACCTGACCTGGGGATCTGTAGCTCCCGAATCACGGATCCACTGACGCACTTGTTCAGAATCCAAGGTGGACGAATGGCGAGTGCTGTTGGCGTTCAGGGAGTGGATCGAGACGATAGCCAGGCTTAGCACTGAAATGTCAAAGGCGCACGAAGACAAGGGAGACTTCAGAAAGTGGTGGACGCTTGAGATGTATTAAAATATCTTTCGCCGAAAATGTTTAATTGCAAATTTAGGGGCACAAAATTGTCGACCACAAACCATTCTGGGGGCGTGACCAACAACTTGGGGAGCGTTATCGGCGTGTTCAAGAAGAAACTGGCGACTCTGAGTCAATTTGCGAAGGGCAAGGAGCTGTCCGCAATCCAGAAAATGCGCACACAATTCGAGGACAGGACCAACCTGGCCGAGCTGAAGCTGCAAATCGAGCAGTCGGGTGACCGAAATTGGTTATGCTGTATGTATAATAAATGACCTGAATTGAGACGAGACCGAGATCAAGCTGTTGCAATACGACGGTCTGGGGACGACCGGATTCCGGCTGGCGGTTGCCGTCTACGAAAAACGTGCCGCTCCAATCACCAGAATGCGCCGCCATTTGCTTTTTCAGAATATTTCTGCGCCGAGAACTTGGTCGGGGACTACGAGGAGCCGGTGTGGACCAGCAACAGGCAGATGCACGGAGCAATGCCCGACCAGCACCTTCGGCACCATTCCCTTCTATTATAATTTGGGCCCCATTGGCCTTTCAGCTCCGTCCTCCCGGTCGGCACCACCGCTCTGCTGCCGGAGGAGATTGGGGACAAGTTCGCAGAGATTGCGCCCAAATATCGGCGGATGCGCACCAAAAGGGACTGTCGCGCGTTTGTGGTCGAATTTGTGGAGGCCATTCTGCAGAACGGGCACGGACTGGAGTGGCCGCCCGAGGAGCTGAAGGGAAAACGCGGACTGGCACGAGCGCTCTCCGACTGGCTGAACCTGTGAGACGAAGGGCGGACGACTCGAGAACAAATGGAAGGGCATTTCGGATGTTTAAATGTTGGGATTTTTATGTGTGAAGGTTTGTCGTTCATTTCCACTCGTTCTACTTTTCGCTTATAAACGAAATAATTACATTTTCAGGAAAATCGCTTCGAAAATATTTACAATTTTTTCATAATTGACTAGCCCCTTTTCTATATTTTTCCCATCCTGTGAAATGGAGTATACTTACATATCAAAACTCAAAGGCAATCAATACCTTCATTTCGGAATTTGTGGCCAAATGGTGTTCCTGTCGTGTTTTGTGTCTTTCCTCTACAATTTGTATAGGTAATTGGTTCGATGTTTCTGCATTCGCTCCACTTTCTCCATTGCTCGCCAAATCTCTCGCGCTCTCTCTCTCACTCTCCGTATTGATTTTGGCCGTAACTCAAAACAAAAAGCATTCCCTCTCTTTCACTATCTGCATCCGTAGTATTCTCATCCCAAATTCAGAATCATTTTCGAAATTCGAAAATGCAGCCGAAAAACTGTCTGATTTGCGACAAAATCTGTGTGCCCGACAAAAAGGCAGCGTGCCACGGTAAAATTAAACTTATCGATCAAATGCTCTTTTCTGAAGCGTGCAAACAGTTCTTCCGCCGGACTGTGGCCGAGCGGATGGAGTACCAATGTTTCTACCGGGGCCAGTGCCGAACAGCCCAGTGCCGGAGTTGCCGTCTGGACAAGTGTCTGTTGGCCGGACTGGAGCCCAGATCTGTGTTTGTGCAGGACCGGCCCCAAAGCGACCAGAAGTATTTCGCCCTGATGGACTTGCGGAAGAGCCAGTTGCTGGCCAGAATCCCACAGGATCAGGCAGTATCATCGTCTGCGGCAAACGACTCTGTACGAATCAAAACTCCAATAAATGATTAATCGAAATTATTGCAGTCAAAGGCCAATTCGATGGAACTTGTGCCGTTTGGCCAATCGCATCATTTGAATGCGGACTGTACCGAGTTGGACCGCACAATGGCCTCTCTGTCGGGTGTGGAGTGGAAAATGCAGAAACTGTTCCAGACGCAGAGGAAGTTCAAGCCCGGCTTTGTGGCCCAATTCCGAACAATGGCCAACCTGCTTGCATCTGGACCGGCCATAATTGACGACGTCGACAAGTTTACGGTGATTAAAAAATCGTTATTCTTCGAAACGTGGCGGAATTGTGAGTGATTCAGCTACTCGCGCCAGACGCGACCACCACCACCAACTCCTGGTGTTCTCAGCATGACGCACTCGAACTGATATTTTTCGCCATGGCCGACGTGTGCCGATCGATGCCCACGTTTCGACTGCTTCCCACCGATGACCAGGTGAAGGACATTTGAGTACCCATGTTCTGGGCAATCGTTGTCCTCCCAGGTTCGCCTGGTCAATTTCGTCGCGTTTCCGCTTGACTGCCTCCTGGGCAAATACAACTCGGCGCGTTTGGACTCCGAAGTAGAGATCGTGCTGCCCTGGAAGCTGAGCCCACTGCTCGAGTACAGACGCAATCCTCGCTACGCAGACGACAACACGTGAGGCACAAATGGATCGGGTGGATTGAGCGGAAACAAAAAATCAAAAGATGAGAGCATCTCTTTTCGATTTCGTTCAGCATACAGCACATGGCCGATTTGATCTTCCGATGCGCATTGGAACCCTTCGGGAGGACGAAGCTGACCGAGGAGGAGTACCTGCTGCTCAGGGTAATCATCGCCTCCCATTCCTGTGAGTGGGGACAGAGAGAGGCCAATGGATTACATTTGTTCCGCACAGACGTGCCCAACTTGTCGCCGCAAGCGCAGAAGCTGTTGCAGGCGGATTCGGAGCGCTATGCGCGTCTGCTGATGCGCATGGAGCAAGCCAGGCTGGGCCACCAGGCGAGTGACCCCGAACCCAGTGGGCAAACACCCAATACATGTTCCCCTTCAGGCAGGCGCAATGCGCTACGCGGCAGTGCTCCATCTGGCGGAGTGCACTTTTCGGCTGGCGGAACGAGCGCGCCAGATGGTCTCCTACCTGGCCATGGTGGTGGAGCAGGACCGCTTCTACGAGACCACTCCGGGCCCATTCGTGACCACGATGCTCAGTGGGGTGGAGTGAACGGGGGAAGGGACAGCCAAAAGTGCACAAATGTGTCCTTTGTTATTTCATCGCAAAATGTGTATAAAACAGTGCATTTCCCAATTTCTGCCAAAACAGTTCCATATTTTGATGCGGACCTCTGAATTGACAGAAACTAATATTTGCGCATCCACTGTTCGCCGAACAATGGATGGATCCAACCGAATCCATGGAGTGCCAATTTTTTGGCGTCTCTTTCATTTTTCTGCCTTATCTTTGGTCGCCAGTGGATGGGGGCTTTGTGCGAGCAAAACACTGCTGATTGTCCGGACAGATATTGTTTTGCCAGATCATTGCTAGCAATGGCCCAGAGGCCCAAATACTTAAAATACCCCCTCGGCGGTTGGCCTCAGTTCCGCCAAACATTCATTTTATGGACATTTTCGGCTTTTACGGGCAGCAGGGACAGCTTGAATCGCTCCAAATGGCGCACAGGATGCTGGAGAGCGCCGACTGTTTGGGCAAACTGGACGAGGCGATTGCCCGGGAAAAATTGGCCAGACTCGCCGACGGAACCGCCCTCAGCAGCTGTTTTGACGGGGAAAATGCGGAAGTGGACAGGATGGGGAGGAAAAGGACCGAATTTGAAGTGTTGGGATTGGCCGACTGCGAGATGGGGTCGAACAGCGGCATGGACGGGTGCGGGAGCACCACCACTTGCAGTCCGAACACCAGTGCCGGGGTTTTGGAGGGAAACGCCAAATCAAGGGCCGATGGATTTGCACTGTGGCGCCGCAATTTCAATTCGTACATCTGGCGCCACTACAAGAGCAAAAGTTGGCACCGGAGTGTGTTCAGCCGGCACACCGTGGAGCACATCCTGTGCCGACTCAAGTCCACCGCGTCCTGCACTTCCGCCAACATTTCGGTGGCCAACCAGCGGCTCAGCGAGCGGTAAGAGGAGACAGTACTTGTGTACATGTTTGTTTATACTATGTAGTCTCGGCTTGACAGGTACAAGATCGACTTGCACGAAGATAGGGAGGCACTGTTCCAGCGGGGCACCAGTCGCGTGTTCGTCGCGATCGAGGACATGTTCGAGGCGTTGCAGCGGCTGCACGTCGAGATGGGGCACAGCAGGAACCGGATGCAGCTGTACGCGGCGGCCAGAGCCAGATTCGCAAACGTGGGCAAGGAGATCATGAGGGAGTACATCGACGGCTACGAGCAGTGTCTGCTGGGCACGGGCAACCAAAAAATCAGAGAAATACTCGACCAGTCAGCGAAGAAGGGCAGAGAAAGAGACTGACACATTGACTCTTTGCTCTTTGGATTGGGATTGGGAGTATAAACCTATAAACTTTGCAAAGAGCAGCGGACCGCCGTAGTGGGTGCAGAGAAGTGAGGCTGTGGAAATGGGGAAGGAGGGCACAGAGAGAGGGTGAGGTGGGTGGGGGAGAGGACAAATAAGAAATAACAACAACAGCCGCAGCTGCCCATGCCCTGCCCTTTGCTCTGCCTGCAGTCTGACGCAGTCCGCTCCCCGTAGAGAATTCCCTTTCCGCCTTTCCCCCCGCTATATAGGCCGAAATTTCTAGCTACCACGTGTGCGATCCGCTCGCTGATGCCGTTTCCCGCTGGTCAATTGGGCGAAAAATAAAAGTAAAAATGAAATACAATCGCAAGAAAAATTGTAAAGACAAATGAAAAAGCCTGGCAATGGCAAAGACCCGCCCTAGGTCGGCCAACGGTTGTACTCGGTTGGAGTCGGCTGAGCCAATGGATCGCCACTTTTTCCGTTCAAACGCTTTAGTGTTTTGAGTTTTGGTCAAACACAGCCCTTTTGGTTCGGAATGCGGAGAATGCATTTTCCTTCCCAATTGCCGGGTAGGTCCACATTCCCATTGCCTTCCCCCGTTTGCACTCCTTTGACATTCCAGTGGAAGATTTCCCTCTTCAATGGCAGCAAAGGAAAGCGACCCAAAAAACAAACGGAGTTGGGACCAGTTCTGCGACTTCACCTCGCTGATCGGCTTCCGCCTCCTGCACTCCGACTTCCCGCTCTGGCTCAGGTCCCCCCGGCACCAAAAACGAACTGTCATTCCCCCTATGGAGGATCGTGACCGTCTCCCTGATGTGCCTGTCCAGCGCCCTGATCTGCCTGCAGACGCACTATTTCGCGCAGAAGTTCTCGGCCTCTCGGGGACAGCGGGTGGCCACCGTGCGGGAGCAAGAGCGCCTCTCGCTCTCGCAGCCCCGCTTTCTCATCTGTTCCACCCACCAAACTGGGCAAGTGCCCTGTTTTGGGCACTCTTCAATTGAACGTTCGCTTTTGCAGTTCGCTGCTGCGCAGCTACGGAAGTGCAAATTTCCGCGAATTGGTCTACCGCTTTCAAATGGGGGAAAAGCTGCCTCCGCTCAGGGCGGGCCAGAGCAGCGCCCAAGAAGTGGGCTTTTGGGGCTAAAACGGTGTTTGTTGGCGTCTTCCAGTTGGCAGAGCAAATTGCGGCGGCCGAACACTTCTTCGCGACGCAGTTCAATTCCAGCGCAGAAATTGTGCGGGCAGCGGCAGCACAATTCCAATCGACCGATAATTGGCTCCACGAAATTGGCGCGGCATTGCAAGTGAAAAGAAACATCTCAACCCAAACAATGTTTTTGTCTCCAGTTCGACACTGGCCTCGGCCCAAGTCCAAAGCTGCCTGACGGGAATGGACTGCGCTGGGAATGGCAGGAGTACCGGCGCAAGCGCTCCTCCCTCGACCACTGTCTGATGGCCTATTTGCGCGACTCTCGGCCGGAGAACTGTTTCGAAAGGGTGCAATCAGATCAAGTCAATCAGAATTCGGCCAATTTTGACGCCTTTGTTCGGTGTCGTTTTGCGGAAGGGCGCCGCATTTTCGAGGAATTCAAGCAGCTGAACGACGCCTACTTTGAGTACGCCCAGAACATGTGGATGTCCCCCGCAGAGTTGGTCGTCAAGAGTGGGCCCATCCAGACCTTTTTTGTTTTTTAAGTTCTTTCCAGGCCAATTTTTCGTGGATTCCGACGGAATCCGCGCATTTGAGGACGGCGAATGGGCGCCCAGTTGGCAGGTGGACGGCGGCCTTTGCGCTCTGGGGGGACCTCCAAACCGCAAACTGGTCACGGCCAGAGTGCTGGCGCGGGAAGAGCTCTTTGGTGGGACAGACCGAGACCAGAACCACTCAAAGCGGCCCCATTCTGGACTACGTCCTGGTCAAAGCGAACACCCTGGACGCGCATCCCGAGCGCAGGATCAGCGTGCATCTGATGCACGAGGACGGGGACGGACACTTGCTGCGTGCGAGTGGCTTCCAGCTGAGCACCGGCAAACACCTGGAAGTGACCCTGCGCGGCAGAACCGAGATCTTGGTAAACAAAGTTGGCAGCTTCAGGCCGAAAATGCAAATATTTTGACCGACCCAATCAAATACTATGTAGTAATTCTGTTCCTGCCCGCCTTCAGCCCCTCTCCTCCGAAGACTTGTACCAGGCCTCCACGCCCTTTCCCTTCTCGTCGTACCAGTTGATCAGGCCGCAACCCGCCTTACCACTCCAGAGCCGTCCGTCCGACCGCCGCCACTCCACTTCGTCGCAATCTCCTCCGCCGATCGGTTCCACCAATTCCAACTTGAAAACAACAACCAATGCTCCCCTGTGCCCACTTCATGCCCACATAGCCGCTTCCCCTGCAGATCAGCTTGCCGCAGGGGGCCGTGTTCCTGTAGCGGCACACTGCGTCCAGGTTGCTTTCTGCGCTCACCCAACGGCCGGCCCACGAGCAGTCGGACTTGTCCTGTCTTGGGGCAACGAACAGATTTTGGCCGGAACGATGGTGGATGGTGTACTTGCAGCAGAAGTGCTTGTAGAATTCGCCGGGCAGGCAATTTAACCCGAAGTAGCCGTCGGGGGGACAGTTGGCCAGCCAGGCCAAGAAATAGCCCTCGCATTTGCCGCCGTGTCGACGCACAAAGTTGTAGTTTTGCGGACACCTTTTGCGCACTAGTTTCAGCGGATATTTGGGGGAGGACTCACACGCCCCTGCAGAAGGGCGACTCTCCGAACCAGCGGCATCCCCCGCTGCTGACCACCGGCTTGTAGTCCAGCTCCGGCAACGCTGGGGCAGGGGAAAGCGCCACAAACAGCAGAAGCGCCAACACCAACGAACGACTTGAGGAAATAGAAATAGAAATAGCCATGGAATTGGATTGGAGGCAGCGGACGGAATAAATGTTTTGGCGTTCAATGGTGTGGACTGAGCTTAAATGTAGCCTCCTCCATCCATCGAATGAATCCATTTAAACATTTAGTTTCAATCAAGGTCTCAAATGGATCCACGTTTTGCTAAAATGGCGGTGGGACGTTTTAACTTTTAATTCACGTTGTTCCCAAAATGGTGGAAAAGACTGAAGGGCTTTAACCGCTTAAATTTACAGTTAGAGACAAGGAAGGGTGCGTTCATATTCCAAAACTCAGGACGAGGATTGCGAAGCCGAGTACGCGCCGAACTGTGTGCCGCCAGAGTTTCCCTATTCTCCGACGGCATTTCTGAAGTTTTGTTCCTTTCTCAAATGCATTTTAGGTGTGCCGCTGGTGCAAGCCAGAAGTGCGCAACGCGTGTCCTTGTGCCAACCCGGACCTGCACTTGCCCGAATATGTGGGCAAATTCGCTAAAAACTGCAGTTTGCTCGAGGCCCTGGGCTGCGGCCCAATCCAGCGCCACCTCTTCTCCAAAAGTGGACTGGCTTCCGACATTGATCCGACCCCATTTGGTGAATTGAGGCGATTGCCCCAATGCGTGCACTTCGGTCGAGTTCCGCGCCAACGAGGCCCTGCACGAGTTGACGTTCGAGATGCTGAACATGAGCATTGAGGAGGCGGTGCTCTCGCAGATGCCCGAGCAGCAGAGGATGACGCGCAAGATGAACGAGTTCCGGTTCCCGAAAAGAGTCGAAGCGAACGGACTCGACTCAAAACTGTGGGCAGATTCAATCATTGCGCATAGATATTTGATATTTGGTCCCAGATGGAAGGCCAGCGCCACTCTGGACGAACTGCTCGCGGACTACTTTGTGGTCGCAATCCACATCTACCGCATTCTCTATGGCGGGTGGGAAACAACAACCGAAAGTTAATAAGTATTAATTGTTCCTCCGGTTCCAGTTCCTTCGCACTGCCGCCGGTGTTCGCCGAGGACTTTGCCGGCCTTTTGGAGGAAGTTCCGCCGCCGGGATTCCCAACACTGTGGGACATTGTGGCGCTGGACGCTGCCCGGTTGGACGTGTGCGGGAACGAATCCAGAGTGCGCGAGGCTCTGCTCCCCCTCGGAACATTCTCCGACCACTTCAAGGGGTCCCTGAGAACGGTTCCTCAGACTTGAATAATGAATACCACCATGCACTATATTTATTGTCTTTCCAGTTCTACAAGTGCCCCTTGAGCATTTCGAACGAACATTGTCTGAACCTGTTGAACCACAGCGACATTGTGCGTCGCTCTCAGCAGCTCATTGCGTGCATTTGTTGCACTTTTTACGCACAAAATGCAAAGCCAATTCAGTTCATCCGCCTATCAGCAGAGCACTCTGGAACTGGCGCTTACGCTTAACGCCTCTCCGCCGGCCAACCCAGTGAGTTCTGTCACTTTTGGAGTGCAAACCTCGATCAGATTCCCATTGTGCAATACTACGATGGGGCGGAGGAAAATGTGGAGCAGCTGAACGCCACAATGCGACAGTTGCGCAAGGCGAGCGAACATCTGCTGGAAGTGCTGGAAGCCATTCTACGGGTAATGAATGTGTTGTTTTTAGTTTAATCCACACGATATCAGGAGGATATTTGGCTCGACGAAAAGGTGAGGAACTGTGTGTGGCGGAAGAGGGGACTTGTCGAATCGTTGCTGAAGGGGAGCCGGGCGGTGGTAAGAACCAGAAAAAGGGGCGAGTGAATTCCCGAAATCGCGACAAAGCAATGGCCGATGTTGGCGGAGGCGGAGGCGGGACGGTGGGACAACGAGTGGTTCGAGGAGTTCCGCGCCTTTCTGGAGGAGCACGGCGAGTTCCGTCTGATCGCCGAATATTTGACGTGAGCAACTGGATTTGGATTTTGCGCGACCCCGCCGAACAGTTCGAACATGGCGCTGCTCACTGTGCGCTACCGGGGGCTGACCTCCCAGCAGATTGTCTACCGCGACGACTACACCGTTTGGGAGCTGATGTGTACGCACAGATGTATAAAATGTGTGCAAATAATCCCCCCTTTTCAGCGGACGTTGGGGGTGTGCTGGGCCTCTACTTCGGACTGACCATAGTGGCAGTGTACGAGCTGTTTGTGTTCGTCGCGCTGGTGGAGCGAGAACAACCGGCGAACACTGGCCAGTGAGGGACCAGAGAGTCTTCTGATTGCAATTCTTCACATGAATTGATTCACAATGTGAAAGTCACATAACATATATAATGATAAAATAATGTTAATTAAATAATTAAGTAATGTGTGCTTTGCCTTTTTGGGTATTTCTTTGGCGCAAAGTGATTTGCGTTCTGTTCACTTGCCGACAACCGCGTTGGTGATTTCGGCCCGCAAATTCTTGTTTCGCAGCTTTAGCGCCAATTTCTTCACTTCGCTGAGACTAATGCTGCAAATTAAGTTAATTTCGGATCGGATGTCCAAACAGTGTGTGTGCCTTGTCTCGCTCTGTTTGGACGGGTTGAGCACTTGGTCCAGCGCGTTGGCAAGAGCGTCGGCCGAGAATGCGGCGCCGTAGAAGTCGAGCACGACGGCCAGACGCTTGCTGGCCAGGGCCTCCGAATTGTAGAACTGGTCGCCCATCAGGGGGACGGCGACCAGCGGAACGCCGTTCCAGGTCGCCTCCAGCACGCTGTTCATGCCGCAGTGCGAGATGAACGCGACCGTCTTTGGGTGCGCCAAAATCGCCGGCTGGTCCATCCAGTCGGTCGCGTAAACGTTCGGCATTTGGGCGCGCAGCTGCTCTATCCGCGGGTCGCCTTTGGTCAACTTCCACACGAACAGGTGGTCCGGGAAGTGGCGCATCGCCTCCTTGATGGCCTCGTACTTTTCGTCCTGCAGACTGGTGGTGGTCTGCTTCACCGTGCCCAGACTGAACAACACCATCCCGCGCTTGTGCTCCAGTCGACGCATAATCTGCTGCAGTTTAGTTGGTTATTTTTTACTCAATGCTTCAGTTTTCAGCTACCTCGTCCACGGCCAAGTTGTTGTTCTGCTGTTCGCGCACCCGCATCGCGTTTGCACCGCCCACGTAGTGCAGCCTGTTGTCCGGCAGCGATTGGACCGCCCTCACCGTGGGGCAGAAGTCGATCTCTGGCTGAGTGTTGACCAGGTAGGCGTCCACCTGGCGGAACAGTTCGGCCAGCAGCGGAAAGTGCTCCATGCCGTACAGACGCGAAGCAATGTCCGCAAAGGCGACGTCCTGTGAGATTCTTTTGGGAATCCTCCGACCGCCGGAACCCACGTTTTCGATCGTGCCCTGCACGTACCGCTCCACGTACTGCTGGTTGTTCTGCCAGATCTCCTCCCGCCTCGCCTCCCTTCGCGACTCGTCGTGGTCGCCTATTTTGGTGCCCCGTATCGACGGAATGTTCGCATCCCTGATGCGCGGCAGCAGCCCGAAGAAGTAGTACAGGTCGGGGGTGGGTGGCATGGCCGTGGTCACGACGCTGCGGCGGATGCCCAGGAGGCGGAACAGCGCCAACGACCACTCGTTGGCCATGAACGCCTCCGCCAGGCCGACGTCGAAGTGTTGTGCGCGCAGTTCGGCCATCAGCTTGGCGTCGGAGGCCATCTCTGAAGAGCCCCTTTGTTCGAGGGAGTTCCAGCCCCACTCACCCAAGTACATCTTGCCCATGATGGCCGGCATTCTGGCGCCGGGGTTGGGCCCTTGCGGCAGTGGGGGCGCCCCTCCCTCCGACGGCGGGGGTCCCGGCGGGCCCAGCGCCCGCATTTTGGCCTTCTCCTCGCACAACTCCCTGCTGGGCACAAAGTAGCGGATGTGGAACTTCCGCTCCAGTTCCTCGATTCTGTCGCTCTCCTCGCTGATCGGCACAACAATGTGCTGCAATTGGTCAAAGCCCAAACCTTTTCTTCCATTCTCCTTGATTCCCCCCACCACAATGTGTCGTTCCGCCAGAACATGGGCCAAATTCAGCGAAAAGGAGAAGTGGCTCCTGATGAAGTCGGAATTGGGGGCCACCACCAGGACCCGCTTCTGCTCTGCCATTGTGCGGACACTCTCAAATTGGTCATTTTTAAAATTGGAGGAACAAGTGTGCAAATCAATTTTGGTTTTGGATTACCTGTCCGACAAGCAAAATGCCCACCAAAATAAATTTGGGCACAGCCATTTTTCGAGTTATTTTGGAAATGAATTGAAATTGCGATTACCCCGTTCTGGTGTGGGGCGGCGCACCGAAAAATGTCGGTACAGCTGAGGAAGAACAGAGTGGCGAGAGCAAACAAAGGCACGGGAATTGGGCAAACAAGTGCACGCGCAGAAATTGTGTGGACACTGTTAAAAGGCGGGGAATCAGCTGGGATTAAATTTTGAAATTCAAGGATTAAGCAAATGAGAAATGGCCTTTAAATGGGGACACACATTGGCGAGAGATGAACTCTATTCGCCATTTATAGACGCTCCCAACTGCGTGTGTGCTCAATTGGCGGGGAAAGATCACATGAGGGTATGTTTTAATCTCGCGTCCATTCCCTCTGTTTGGTAGAATTTGGTACAAAACAGAAAACACAAATTCAACATCAACAACATGCGCCCGTTTGTCCTTTCCTCTCCCCCTTCCTTCGCGGTTCGCGTCGGAACATTTGGTAGAAAATTGGAAATGGCTGTTCTGGGCGAGTTTATTAATTATTAATTAGTATTATCTCGCAATGGACGGAAAGGGCTTCTTTGGTCTTGATGCCGATTTTGATCAAAATGATTCTGCAAATGGTTCGAGGAATAAATAATGTGTAAATAGGAATCCATGGTTCTGTTGGGGATATGGGCGAAGTAATCGAAGACAAGCAATGAAAGTGAAAGAGAGAGAGATGACCAGATGACTATTGAATCAAGTACTTGATGAAAAATCAGAAATATGATAAAATCTATGATTTTCGTGATAAATGGATGTCAGATTCGTGATCAACACATGACTTTACCCCTAGATACCAATTTTCACACGGAAAGGTGAATTTTTTGGTCGGCACCCCTATCCATGTCTTGGCATTTGGTTAAATCGGTTTAGCAAAACTATTCCCTTCAAATCCCCCAAAAGGAATCTTCCCATCTGGCATTGTTATTGGCCGATTGATTGCCATAAACACTGGCCAATCGTTCATTTACGCGATTGGGCCAATTTGGGATTGCTTTCAATCCATTCCCTGGCAATTGGGTGAAACGTGTTCTCTGTGGTGAGAGTGGATTAGGTATATGGATGGAATCGTCTTTTTTGCTCAGCTCATTTCTCGGACCCTTTTACACATCAAATAGTCTTTGAGTCCGAATTGTGCTCCAACATTTGTCCCAGGTTCCACCTTTGGGCAATTGGGAATAGGGCTTAAACGGCGTCAATTGGAGGTGAGCGACGCTTTCACGGGCAATTCCGAGCAGCTGGCCAAGAACAAGTGTGTGGCGGTCAAGTTCATGGACAGCTACTTCGGACACAGTCTGGCGGTGATCGACCGGATGATGGCCCTGC
>VAHH01000114.1:0-44261 GCA_013357305.1 Radopholus similis
GCTATTTTGTGGCGCCGACCTGCATCCAGGTGGACTCACCCGGCTCCATCCTCCTCAAAGAGGTCAGCAGGGACACTTGTCCATTGAACGCACAAAAGATCAGTCAACGGTGCAAAAGTGGCGGAATTGCTTTCAAATAAATGTTTTAATATTAAAAAGCGAACACACTTGTAGGCGAATGAGCTCACAAAAATATTACAAAAATAAAAATGGCTATTGGCTTTTCATTCAATGGGGCACGAGCTGTCAGGCCTTGATTATGAAAAGACAATGAAATCTGAATGTGCAATTAAACTTTCTGTAAAATAAAGAACAAATAAATTGGCCGAGCTGGCCTAAAACGCAGTATTTTTAAATTAAAAAAAAGTGGGACGATTCGCGTCGAAAGTGGGGAGAAGTCACTCAAATTCTTAAAGTCATCGATATTGTACAGTGGAAAATTAAAAAGCAAATGAAAATTAAATTAAAATGTGTTATAAAGAAAAATAGTAACCGGAATGAAAAGTTTTGGACCATTTTTGGGATCTCCGATACGTTGAAAAATAACATTTTAAATATTTTGAAGAAAAAATTTCAAAGTGGAAAAACTACGAATGCTCTGAGGCGCCTGGTCCTTTTCCCATTCGATTTGCTGAGCTTCATTTCTGCAGTCGTCAACGGATGAGCCGTTTAATCAGATCAACGAATGAGAAAGTTCAACTCAGTTGTTACTGGCACGGATGTCCGATGTGTTAAACCAGAGAGCGAATCTGAAAAAGTAATGCACAACCCAGGCGCCTTAATCTGTTGTCCGAAAAACTGAATATTAAATTATTCAATAAATGAGATTGAAATTAATATACAATGAATCTGGAACCAACCGAGAGTTGAATTCAATTTTTAGTGTTAAAAACAAATTGATATAAATAAAAATTTATTTGCCTCAAAAAACGAGAATCATCGAATTGCAAATTAATAAATATTATCTGGCCGAGCTGGGCCTAAAACGCAGCAAGATTAAGAGACAACAAATGTTTGGGGCATCAACAAAAATTTCTGAGGTGAATCTTGAAATGAAATGTATGGACTAAAAAGCGAGGGTTCAAAAATATTGATAAAAATGAACATAAATTTCAATGAGAGGCAAGAGGATCATCAAATGCACCGGGACTTACTCCAGTTGACTCTCCAGTATTTCACAAACTTTTTATCAAAAATATTTTGAAAAATGATAGAAACAAAATTCAAATGTTGATGAGATTAATAAATAATAAAAATTAAAAAACTTTTTGACGGACGCCAGCGGCCAGATTACGATCTGTACGCTGGATGAAGCGCGCATAATCATTACTTCAAAAAAAATAAATGTTTCATAAATTAATGAATTCAACAAGAAAAAGCACAAAACATAGCATTCAAAAGAAGGCGAGACAAACAAACAAACACAAATTAAAGAGCCAGAAAAGCATAAAAACATTGAACCGAGATCACCGGATTCAACACTAACGATTGGCATTTTAAAAATTAAATTACCCGAGTCACGCAATACAGGTCATATGTGGCGCCAAGGGGAGTAAAAGCAAAAAAAAATGAAATGATATCACACGCATAATCTACACAGATAAAGCTTGATAATACATTTAATCATCCATTCATTTATAGAAGGTGGAAATCGAATGTGTTTCCGACCACGATGTGCAGATGTGGAGGTTTTTTAAACTTGCTACCTGTTCGTTTTGATTTTGCGGAGCCGACAACTCGTCAAATGTATTTCAAAAATGAGACTCACAAATGCATAAACAACAACAAAATGTTGAATAAAAACAATTTCGAAAATGATTACTAAAAAATAATGGCGAAGAAATTTGCTATTAAATAATTAAAAGATCAACAACACAAACAATTTCTTAATCCCCGTCTTCCTTCTCGCGCACCAACAATGTCCGACTTTTTGATTCGAATTCCGAGGGATCTGCATAAAGAAACCAAGTGCAAATTCCAGCAGAGAATTCGGACAACGAAACGAGTATCAAAATAATCAATGGCAAAATTGAGAAAAATGAAGTTTTTTGGCGGAGACGCCAAAGGAATCACTCTTTCATTGAAAAAAAGATTTGCAGCGACATAATTATAATGAATGGAGAATTCGAGATTTCAAAAGTGGACAGCCAAAAATTGGCCGTTTAAAATCATCCAAAAACAACAAATTTAATATTCGAAATGAAACAAAAGCGGCATTTTCGGCATTTTGAAATCCAATAATTTCTGCGCCGACAACATCGCATCCGCATCCCGTTCCCGCGGTTAATAAAAATGAAATAAAAATGTATGGGCAGCCGACGATGACCAAACCTACCGTCACTTAACGATATTATGGCATTGTTCAACGTTGCTGAGTGCATGTGGAAAATTAATGCAAATGTTTGATAAAGCAAAAGGTCTCCAGAGGTAGACTCATATTTCTCATGCATTTGCTGTTGGGGATCTCTCGAAAGGGAGTGTCTCCGAGAGATAAAGGGGCAACCCCCAATTTCGGATTCAAACGAAATTAAATTTATAATTACAAGTAATGCACATAAAAATGAAGACATGAAATTTCTACATACAAAATCAGTCATAAAACATTGAAATCAAAACAAAGAAAGAATAGATCAATTCAAACATTCATTACAATGATTGTTTTGCGAAATATGTTTGAATCAAATATTGAATAAATATTGGAATATAAATGTGAAATTTTACGATAAATCTGAGAAGGATTCTTCTCCAAGCGAAAGGTTGATCAGCAACTTCTGCTAAAAAATTTAAATTTCATCAAACAAATGAACAGCTGATTTGGAAAAGCGCTACTGACAGCAATTGGTGCAAAAAGTAAAACACAAACAGAATCGACAACAAAACATTAAAGCGAATTTAGAGAAATTTAAAATTATTTGAAATCGAACGAAATTTTGCGGTGATCTCTGCGTACTATTTATTAGCCGAATTGAGCGAAATGAAATTTTAAATTATCAATTTTATAAAAAAAACGCAGCCGAGTGTACACCGCATTCATGCAGATAAAACGAGCACGAACAAAAATATTACGAAAAAGCAAACAATCATCGCTGGGTATACAACCAAATAGTATAATAAAAAGCACCAAAAAATTGGAAATTAAATTTGGTCCTGGGCAAGACGTTAAACTGCAGCCATATAAGTATGCGCAGTGACATGCATGAACGACGAACGACATATCCAATAAATCATAATAAAAAAATGAGAATTGGATTATCATATCTAGAAACAAAAATAAATTAAATGTAAATGCATAAATATTATAATCATCGAATGGTGGGCCGAATGAGTAATGGAAAAAAAAATGAAAACTTACATTATTGAGAATGGCCAATAATAAAATTAAATTGCAGAATCACCTGCTTTTGGGCGTTTTCGTCGTCCATTTCAGAAAATGGACAACTCCAACGGCAAATAAACAAATCGCGCAATAAAGTTGAATAAAAAATTCGGTCCGTCAACAATTAAAAATTGCGAAGTGTTGCCGTCACATCAAATCGACAATGGACTTTCGTGCATTCGTGCACTCAAGCAATCTGGCACTTGAAAGTTTATTAAAAAAATAAAAATAGTCCCGGCAAGACGTTAAACTGCCAAAATCAAAAAATGGAATGTCCTTCTTCTTCGATCTGCACCGGCCAATAAAATTGTCCTAATGGTATATTATAAATAAGTTTGGAAATCAAAAAATTAATTTTAATTAATAAATTTAATTTGATTTCAATTTGAACGGCTCCGCTCCCATTATTTGGAAAACGCACTCGCCTTCATTCATAAAAAAACGGAGACCCAAGCCATTCATAAATTTCGCATGGAAAAGACGACCGGGCATAATCTGCCAACAATGTGTTGTTGCGTACTTCAATATGAGAAAAACGAAATAAATTCGCCCAATAAAATTTTGAAAAATTAACAGACCGGTCAGAAAAAGAGTAATTGAGAGTCGATGAGACCAACTGTCCTGCTCGCTTTCGTAGGAGATAGTTGTTCTTGAACGATAAAAATGTCTGAATGAAATGCCAAGAGAACAATGGGCAATGGATAATGAAACTAATTTAATTTATTCACAGAAGCATCTCGAAGGCCACGAGAATATGGGCCTCTGTGAAGGGCTCAAGCCCCTCCACTTCGGCGAAGCAATGCACACAGAGGAGTCTAGAGCGAGGCGTCAAATCAAATAAAAAATTTTGAAAAGATAAAAAAAGCATCCAATTCAATAAAGTGAATGAAACGTTAAATTAATGCGCAAAAATTGATACTGAGATTTTGACGTAGAATGTTGAGGAAAATGCGAAAACAAACATTAAAAAAGCCTATTGAAACAATATGTCTAAAAACAATGGACAGAATGCGCCATCCAATGTGAAATTATAAAAATAAATTGAAACGTCAACGAAGACATCCAATTAGTGATGTCAACAGAGAACAAATGCACGTCACCTACAAATAGCCCGTTTGCGAACTCCGGCTCAAAGGCAGTACAAATAAAAAATAAATTTCGCCGACTTCCACACGGCCCGCATTCTTCAGAGCAGCGACAACGGTCGCGAATTTGTAACGGGCATGCATTTCCAAAAGAGCGACGTCAACAGGACACATTAATTAATTGAAAAATTGCACAAATGAAATAAGTTGTGATACACAACTTCAAGTAGGAGGGGAGTGTCAAGGCCAGATTTGCAAGTGGATCTGGCCGATTTCCAAAAATTGGCAAAACGAAATTTTTTGTTAAATATTTGGGAGAAATAAAATTGAATGAGGCAAATTAAAAAGGAATACCAAGGATTAACTTTCCTAAGCCGAAGCAAAAGATGACGGTGAAAGGCCAGAAAGTGCCTTTCAGCGTTGAATTTTGTACCGAAAAACTAAAACTTTTAAAGAGAGGTTTTCGTCGGATTTCGAACACGAGAACGCGACAGCCCTCATACTTTACTTTCCCCCGTTTTGGCCTCTCATCATGGACTCATGATTGTGCACAAAATCGATTAGAAGCAACTCCAAAAGAAATAAAAATTAAGGATGCAGTGTAAAATTAAAAATTAATCCCTCAAAGTCTCAATCCAGTGGAGGGACACTTCCAACTTACTCTTCGGCCGAGCTGGGCCTAAAACGGAGCGCAGTCACAAGAAGCATATCTATCAGGAATTGGAGATTCTGGTGGCGACAAAATCGCAAACATTCAGAAAATTGAAAATTAATGACTAAATTCAAATGATCCAAGCTATGGCGCGCAATTAGCTGGCAGCCAGCAACCGCCAAAATGATGAACGGATTGTGCCAATTCACGCAATTTACTACAATGGACCATAACAAAGGTGAGAGTGCTGCAATTTAGTTCTGGGTGAAAAAAATCGACCAATGGATTAATAAATGTGATAGGGGCGATAAACGGAAATGAGACTGTTGAAAATTTTACTAATTAAAAACAAAAATGCCATTATAGCTGATCTTAGCCCCCATTACAAATTCCAAGAGGCGCTGGAATGCGCAAAATGGAAATTAAATATTATCTGGCCGAGCTGGGCCTAAAACGCAGCAGCGAGATCAAAGGGTCAACAAATGGTTGGAGGCATCAACCCCAATTAAAAATGAGCACTCAGTAAAAACCTTGATTTTTAAAAATTACCGCAAAAATTTCAAAAAATTAAATTATTTCGCCGAAAAGCACAACGACTTGGACAAAATAAAATATGTATTTAAAATGAAACTGGCCGCCAATCTTATCATTCACATCCAAGAGCCTGCAATAGGGGATTCACGTTTCATGCCAGACATCGGACGATAGCGCCAATGAGCTGTATGGAAATTGATCACAGTGGAAATGGTTCGCTAAGTGAGGAAGAGAAGGCGATGATAAAAATGTGAATAGGCCCAATTAAATAAAAATGTAAATAAAGCAAATTTGAAAAACTGAAGGAAAAGTGAAATTTAAAATGATATATTTATGAAAATAAAATAATCAATCGAAGATGTGCCACGACTTGGCCAAAAATGCAAATAAACTGAATTTTAAATTATTCAATAAATGAGATTGAAATATACAACGAATCTGCTGGGCGCCAGCTGCAGCACTGGGATATGAGACGGACGTATCTCGAGAATTCTTGGATTCGGGAGGAAAGCCAAGCTAATAGAATAAGTAACCAGGGCACTGGGAAATCATTTTGCTTTCCAGGTATTGCAAACTATCTGAACAATGTCCCACCTTTTCCACCTAAATTCATTCGCCCGACAAAGGACACCGGGCGTTTCACCAAACAGTGTGGGTGAGAGGGTCATTTTATGAAATTTATGCACGCTCTGCCCTCCCCCGCATTTCTACTCTTCTTAAATCAAAATGAAATTAAAATGTGAAATCAAGTTGGTTCTGGCCAAAGATAAAAAATGCACGGCAGCACATCCAAATCACGATACTTCTCAAATACTGAGCGAACAGGACCACTGCTGAAATAAAAGCCAAATTCGCTTTTCGCCATTCCCCAAATCGAACAAATGAATGAATTTCAAAATCTATTGGAACAAATAAATAAAAAACGCCAATACAAAAAAACGACTGAAAGCGGAACTGAAAAAGAAGCCTACATCAAAGATTTTGATACGCTAAAGAGAAGCCTTGATTTTTACCCCAAAATGTCAAAAAATGCAATTAGGTTCAGTCCTGTGCCAAAACAGTCAGCGGAAAGTGTGCCAGCTCGACGTGTAAAAACGGAGCCAATCGCATCCAAAAACAACAAAATTAAATTCAAAATGAAAAAAGCGGTTGCCTTCCTTGAGCCAATGTTGGTCCCGGGCAAGACGACAACTTGCATAGATGAATAATGAATGGATTTTTCAAGAATGGAGCGCTTACATTAATAAAAATAAAAAGTTGGCGAAAAATGTGAATATTAGGCATGGAATAAATGCATAAAATGGAATAAAATTCAAATTATGAGATTGGTTTTGTCCGCTTCAATCCGTCAAAATCTGGAATGTGAACCAACTCCGCCAATTCCATCTATTGTGAAAATTGAAAATTAGTGTGCTTGCAAATATTTGCGCCGCTTATAACAACTGAAGAGCGAGTGTGGCCGAGACTAAAAGCAGTCACCACCGACCGAGGAATTGGTCCATATGCCCGGACGTAAAGGTGAATTTATATTTTTTTAGTATTAGCACTGAATAGATTGCGTTGGAGAAAAAATGAGTCGTCCCCCAACGAGGCATTGATTGACTCTAAAACATTTAAAACGGCCGAAATTCGCTGGAAAGCAACAATGAAAACTGAAGGCTTGGAGTAACGGCGCTACCCCAACTCACCACAACCCCAACTCGCCACAACCCCAACTGACCACAAGCCCAATGTCATCCCAACTCACCACAAAAGCTATTTGTCCCCAACTCACCACAAATTGGATATTTACCTATTGCCCAAAGTATAGCCAAGTAGGCTTTTTAGTTTAAGCCAATGCAGCTTAGCTTAGCTTATCCAAAGCAAGCTTAGCTTAGGCTTAACTTATCCAAAGCAAGCTTAGCTTACTAAGCTTAGGCCTACGTCTAAGCCAAAAGTATTTGGTATGAGTTGAGCATAAACATAAATAGCAATTGTGGTGTGTTGGGCATAAATAGCAATTGTGGTGAGTTGGGGACAAATAGCAATTGTGGTGAGTTGGGATGACATTGGGCTTGTGGTGAGGAGAATCGTATTGGAATGTTTCCCGAGAACGACGCATTATCAAATTATGATGTTTGAAATTTTCCAAAAAATAAAATCGAATAAATTAGCTACAGATTTCGGTCCGTTCAACAATTAAAAATTGAAAAGGTGTTGCCGTCATAACGTCATAAAATCGCATTCCGTCACCAGTTAAAAAAACCTACCTTCCCTCCCGACACTTCGCTGTCAAGGATCGCGCGGGAATGCAGTCGTTTATTGATATGGCCTTGACTTCGCAAGGAGTCAATCAGACAAGGCTTGAGACATGTTATAGAACCCCAACAAGCAGTGAAAACTAAAATAAAAATTGATAGCTGAGGGAGTTTACGTCAAACTATCGACTGGCGATCAACCACTCGCATCGTGGTACTACTCTGGTCGTTCTATCAGGATAGAGAGACGCGCCACGGAACACGCACTCGCGGAAGGCAGTTCTTGGCGTTCGATGAACAACAAAGAGGATGGCGAAGGACGACTTGTTCAAGTCGTCGAGAACTGGAAATCTACACGCAGTAACGCCACATAAAAATACCAAGAAAAAGGTCAAACGAAAATGACCAAATACTAGAAAATAAATGTATAATCCAAACATTTTGCGTCAGATTAAACTACACACTCACTCGGCACAATAGTCTTCTCGCGTTCTGCACTACAAAGCGAATCATCGACCAGCGCTGCGCCGTCTCTGCTAGCAAAAACCGTTTCCCCAAAATTGGCACAGACTTCGTGTTTGAGACTCAAAAACGACTGCAAAAAAGAGAAAAGAGCAATTTAATAAGAATGCAACGACAGCTGGAAGGCAAATGATTAGAAAAAGTCAACATCCAAAGAAATGGAATAATGTACGAAATGGCATCGCAGGAAAAGACATTGCTCGAAAATGGTGTCATTTCAAATTCATTATTTGACTCGCTTAAAAAGCAGAGAGTGAATGCTGCCGGCCAACTCTCCATCCACATCGACGCAATCAGCGGAGGAAGAAGAGGGTTTTGGCGAGGAATTATTAAATGTGTATTCCTTCTCTGCAAAAAATGAAATCGTGCATGAACGAATTCTTCAATGAAAAATGACGGACAGAAACAAAGCAGCGAATAGCATGCGCATGCCAAGTGGGACTAGTGCATCACCAGGCCGCAGTCAGCTACGTTGTCGACGCAATGAAGAATGGAAAACAGCGCTGGCTAGGACAAATTCGACTTTGGAGCAGCTATCGCCTTTTTCAACACGGGACTTTTCATTTTTAATCTGCAAAGCAAAGGATGAACCACAGCCAGTGATCAATGTTGGAGAGTTATTTGTGCGAAAAATGACAACAGTCAATGAATGATTAATAGAATATAATGAATTAATAATCAAACAAATGTTTTTCGGCGAGAGCGAAAGACGGCATTCAACTCCCCATGCCGGTCCCTGGCATGTCGTTAAACTGCTAAAACCAAATTGAAATTTGCATTTAAAACATTGGAAGAGAGAGCTCTTTTAAAATATATAAAATTCGAATTCAATTAAACTCATTAAATGTGGACTCAAATGGCGACGTAAGAAAGAGGAAACAGTCAACACCCGAACCATTAGATATATTTAATATACGGAAAAAATTTCATAAAAGGCAAACTCGTAGAATGAGTGATCAAGTGCGAGCAGACATCCAAAATGCATACGACAATTCATTTGCGCGCCAATCCAAAGGCCCGTATTTCATTTCATGACTGCATCGCACCTCAGACCGTTGATGATCTAACCAAATTAAAACAACTTTGCGATAAATATGCGGAAGCCTTCAGCAAGTCACAGACGCCAGCCATTCAACGAGCTTCACCGACGACTATATCGAGAACGAATAAAAATCAATTATAAATTGAATCCTAAAACTTTATTGAAGCGATAAAAAAGCGAAAGACGTCGAACACGTTTGAGCTACTTGGCCGTGCCATGAAGTTCATCAACAAAGGTATCAAATGGCTCGTTTCGTTGGGAATGCATGAAAGGGCAGCAGAGAGAATTACAAAAAATACTAAATAAATTTAAGTATAAAATTTATCGGTCACACAAAAATAAAGGAAAATAAAAAATAAATGTCGATAAACAAGAACCACGTAAAAGAGTTGGAGCGCCTGGAGAGAGAGCGGATCGAGATTGGGACATCAAAATTTTTGAAAATGAATCAATTAAATTAATGCGCAAAAATAGGGATGTTTTGAGGTTGAGTACTCTGATTTTGACGGAGAATGTTGTAAACGAATGCGAAATAAAAACAAACATTAAAAAGGCCTATTGAAACAATATGTCTAAAAAACATTGGACAGAACGCAGTGCGCCATCATTCATTGTGAAATTACAAATAAATTGAAACGTCAAAAAAGACATCCAATTACTGATGTCAACAGAGAACAAATGCACGTCACCTAAAGTCCGTTTGCGCATAGCCGAGCTGGTAAAACGCAGCCAACGATACGAAGACCCAATGAAAAAATATAATGCAATTTTAATAATTCTTTCAATTAATTAAAACTTGTACATGAGATTTCTGAAAAAGAAAAATAAAAAGTTAAAATAATAAAAGCTAAAAGAAAAAGGAAGAACAAAGTCATAAATGATAAAGTATTGTGGAGGAATAATTTGAAAGGCAAAGGCAAAAGGTGGAAAAGTTGGAACGCGAAGGGCACATATAAACGCGAATGGTGCGAAGGAATACAATAACCTTGACTCAAAGTAGAATGCTCATTTAGATAAAAATCGAAAGCTTTCATACAACCATTGTGTGGGCAAAGCCAATGAAAATAAAAAGTTGGCAAAAAATGAAATATTAAGCATGAAATAGATTCATAAAAATGGAATAAAATTCAAATTATAATTGACCGAGACTAATAGCAGTCACCACCGAGGAATGGTCTATATTCCCGAACGTAAAGGTGCATTAAGCAAACTGAACGAAAGCACAAAACGAATAAAAATAAAAAATGGATTTTGGCGAGAAAAAATTCAAATTTAACATTGTTAGAGGAATAAATGGATTTGATCAAAGGCATTGTAATAAAAATAGTCTCAACATCCCGGTTTTGGACAAATTTAAACAAATGGCAATGGCATTTGACAAATACTTACTAAAATCTAACTCTGCAAACGGATTTGACCCAGACCGAAACCGTCAGCTAATTTTAAATAATTAAAAATTTACCGAACGTCTAATCGAAACGAAACAAATAAAATTCACAAATTGGCATTTGACAAATACTAAAATCTGACTCTGCAGATCGAGTTGACCCTTCAGAATCATCCAACCCCAACGACAGCTGCTATCTGAATACGTTGGATGTCACATATGATTGGAACATTCGAATCTTACCCAAAATTCCACTCTCCTTCTTTCCATATTTTATACTAAACAATGAATTATTAAATACTAATTGGGGAATACACTTTAATTACTCAGCTTTATGTTGGGCGATCTTTCTGGCCGCATACTTGAGTTGAGCGCCATCCACGGGCCACGAAACAAAGAGCCGATAATTCTCAACCGCCTGCAAATGTTGAAATATGCAATAGATTTGATTTTGGAAGGTCTACCGATCAAAGATTAAGACCGAAACCGTCAGCCATTTTTAAATAAAGTAATTAACTGAACGTCTCTAATCGATTAGAGAAATAAATAAAATTCAAAAATCAATAATTTGAAATTCCTCTGAAATTTTGAAATTTGAAGAGCAATGAAGCGATACAATTATTTGAAATTAAAACATTTAAAAGTGACGAGACCACCAAACTCACAAAAGACTTGCTCGACTCTAGGAAGAAATTGGGCGAAGCCATCGTTCGGAAGCGCACCAAAAGTGCACAATTTGCTCAACAAATACGAAATCGCTAATATTAACGCATTGACTCTCCACGAGAGTTTAGAATGACGTCAATGCGTCGACCATCAAATATAACGAGTTTCATAAAATTTAAAAATTTTATTGATTAAACGAAATGAATGGAACGATGCATTGATCCAATTCTCTTTTGTGGGTCGGGCACCTTATGGCGCGTGAAGGAGAAAAGTAACAATAGTTTTTGTGCGCCACCAGTGAGGCGAAATTGGAGACTGCGACAGGACTGTCTGTTCGACTTTGAGGATCCTGAACCAGTGTCTACGTACTGCCCACGTGTTGTCCGTACAAAGGTGTGCCTCTTTGAATTGTAATTAATAAAGTGGTGGGTGAACTTGATTCCATTCAAGTGACACCTACCTGACACTTTGTGTGTGCGAGATCAACCCTACACGTCCCATCAGAGACCCTTACTAAAGCAGGGCCCAGACAGCATGAAAAACAACAAAAATCAATCAGAATTTGTCGAAATGGAACGGACTGGAGATTTACAGCAGCACAATCAGCAAATGACGATAAAGAGTCTTTTTCCATTTAATTAGAAATTTATAAAATAAAAAAAAATTAATGTGTGAAGATTACGACGATTCGCACTTGGAGGCAAACAAAGAGGCAAATTAATAAATATTATCTGGCCGAGCTTTCTTCAGCAAGTAGAGCAGCAAGTTTATAAAGTTTGTTGCTTGCATTTGGTTATTCCGTGAAGGCTGAAGTATTAACACATTAACAGCATCGTTAAAAAACGCCAATACAAAAAAAACAACTGAAAGCGGAACTGAAGATTGGACCACTGAGAATGGCCACAGCGCCAATACTTCTTTCGGTTGATTTGCTTTTTTGTTTTCTTCAATAGTGGATCGGCAAATTAATTGTCTCCTGCACAATTTCCTGACCTCAGCCACTGAATTGTCACTCGGAAAAAACCATTTTAGTTCCCCCAAACTTGAACAGCGGCAGAAATAAATGACTTGAAATGAAATTATAAAATCAAAAAGCAAACAAACAAACATTTAAATATGGATAATTTGAATTCAATTTTTAGTGATAAAAACAAATTGATAAATAAAAATTTATTTTCGTCAAAAAACGAAAATCAACGAATTGCAAATTAAATATTATCTGGCCGAGCTGGGCCTAAAACGCAGCAAGATCAAGAGAAAAATGGATTTTAGCGAGCAAATAAATTTACTATTTGAAATGAATGGATTTGATCCAAAATTCAAAGATCTGTGAATTGGAATTGAGATGAGAAGATTGTTGACGAAAGTCAGTTGAAAACACTCAAAATTTGGAGCCCAAAATTCCAGCGATGGACCGATAAAGCCGATTGGGGCCCAAGTGCTGATGAACTGGGACTGACCACAAAAAGGCACATCCTAACTGCGATGGATAAAATTAATGGAATATCTGAAATGATTGCCCAAAAGACAGTGCATGAAAAACAAATTAAAATATGTCCTCAGCAGAAAGAATTTTAAATCGAATTAACGATTAACGATCAATTTCGGAAGAAAAATGCATTTTTTTGGAATGTTTTAATGAAAATGAAATATTTAATACAGTGGAAAAAAGCGACAATAAATATAATTTAAAAATACCAAGTGGTACTGAAGTTTTTCCAACACAAAATTCAAGTCGCTAGACACGCCGCAGAAAAGAGAATTCGCGAAACAGAAGCTGCATGCTAGACGCTAGGAAGAAAATGGGCGATGCCATCGTTCGGAAGCGCACCAAAAGCGCACAATTTGCTCCACAAAATATGAAATCGGTGATATCAACGCATTGATTCTTCACGAGAGTTTAAGACGTCAATCTACAAATATAACGGATTTCATAAAATTAAAAAAATGTATCAATTAAACGAAAAGAATGGAATAATTAATTATTCATGAAAAACAACAAAAATTACAGAATCATAAAATTTAAAAATTTTATCAATTAAAAGAAATGAATTGAATAATTTATGAAAACAACAAAAATCAATGGATAGACAGTACAGAAGCGGAGCAATGATCGCGGATACTATGGAAATAAAAAAAGTGAAAATTTGGGCGTTACACAGTGGCCTGCCTTGAAAAATGACATTTCATCCCAATTAATTTTTAATATAGCTGGAAGTTAGAAATAAATTTTAGTGATGAAGTTACGTATTAGGTGTAACAAGCTTGATATCATTCGATTCCGCATCCTCTATATTTATTTACTAATCATAGATCAATTTTACTATCACCGTTCAATCAATAAAATTTTATCCTCAAAAATCGATATTTTAAAAACTTCAAAACTAAATTTCTATCCTATTTGATTTAAAACAAAAAATCCGAGACCATTTGATCATTGCCAATCCACTGCTCTTTCATTTGGTATATGGCTTGCCCGGATCCGTCCATCCAGCAAAAAGCCTTTAGCATTTTTGTGATTTTTCACCCATTTTTCACAAAAATTCAATTTTCAGCTCTAACATCACAAATGCCTAAACTAAAAAAACAAAGAAATCATTGCGTCAAGATCGGACGCGCTGCAGCGCAAAAATCAGCACAAAATGCGTCCAAAAATATTGGTCTTCGCACTGGTAAAATTGTGCAGCGCAAGTCATCGCCTGCTCCTCGCCGTCCACGTTCTGCACCGGCAGCTATTGAAACTCCTGCTGAAAAAGCCAGCCGCCGATCTGCAGAAATGCGCAGAGAAAAGAGAGAACGGGATGAGCACAACACCGCCTTGATGAGACTGAAAAGGTTGGGATCTGAGAAAGTCCAACTGTTGGCCTGCATTGAAAAGTTGCTGAATGTATGACAGAGTTATTATGATTGGTGCTTTTAAATTCATCAAAATAGGAACAGAACGAACAGTCGGAGTCAGTTGTCCCCTCCCGTTCCACCTCTCCCGTTCCGATCCCGGCGCCAGTTCCCTTAAATGTTGTGTCACCAGAACAGACTCTGGGATTTCGCATGAAAAGGCAAATCCCACGCGAGGCAATGCGGGATTTGCAAAAGATGCAGTCCTCCGCCGGAACACAATTGCTTGCTTCACCCTGGCAGGTCGAAAAAACGTTGGCCGACTTGAAGCAGCATTTCCAATATGAGATCGAACAGGAAAATGGCCTAGTTTTCTTGTCAAATGTCGTCGCATCTGTTTCTCATAGAATTGAGGTCTAAATTCTATATCAAGTAAGGCCTAAACAAGTCCTTTAAGCGAATTCCCGACCCCAAGCCCAAGCGCGCAGTCATTGCCCTCGATGGAGGAAAAGGCCGTGTCCTTGTCACATTAGCATTTCCGGACAGAATGCGATCAAATTCATACTCCAACCACATGATTCTGCTTACTTGGGGTAGGATAAGTAAATTGTCTAGTTCCATTATGATATATTAAGTTGGTGGTGATCGATATAATGATCTGGTGGACAAAGGTGTGAAGAGACTCTACGAAGAACTCGCCAATTCGGGGCTTTTCGAGCAAATTTTCGTCGGAAGCGATCTGAAAGCGCAGTCGACGAACTTTGGAGTTGGGACAAGTGCCACGCAAGCATGCCACAATTGCACTATATCCTTTGAACGGCGACGGGATGCCGATCGGGACACAATTAATCGGCAGAGACATGCATTGCGCATGCATTTTCCCCGTCAAGCTATTTGGGAAGTCAATCCAGAAAATGTGGGAACATGCTTGACTTTTCACTTTCATCAGTTGGTTCTAGATGGTACCGCCAATACTACACATATCTCTAAATGTTGGAAACGAGCTCAAAAAACGTCTAGTCACGCTCGCCGAGGAATGTGAATGTAGCAATGAATTGGGCCAAATCATGCGCGCTTGCCAACTTGAAGTGAATAGGAAGGCCCAAAACCGCATTTTGGATGAATACAACGGCGCGGATGTTGGCAGGTTTTGCGATGCTGCCGAAAAGGGTGTATTTGATGGTAAAAATTCCCAATATTTCTTTTAAAATGATGAATACATAGAATTGGCGCAGTCCCATGGGAAATTTATGGACATTGTGCAGACTTTGAGGGATTTTGCCCAGTGGAGAACATTTGCCTATTCGACGTGTCCATTTGATGAACAAAAAGCCGCTCTATTTTGCTGTGAAAACCACACCACTGATGATTGTTGTGTCTCAATGCGACTCGTGACTGGCTTGGAGATTTTGGGCGGATTTGGGCGCAAAACACTCGCTCACATGCTAGTCCATCATGTTGGCGATTTTGCCAGGCGTCATGGAATCCTTGGCGGAGTGGCCGAACAGGGCCTCGAGGCTATGCATGCCCGTTTTTCACAAACTTCGACCAGAAAATTTGGCCAATTCGCTGATAATTTGAAGAAGGCGGCTAACACCGCTTGTTGGCTTGCAGTCGCTGAACGAGCTCCGACATTTCGGGCAATAGTTTGGTGGAAAAAAGAGATAATAAATATAATTTAAAAATGCCAAGTGGTACTGGTTAATTTAATTGGATAAAATGTCGTCAGCAGATTAAAGACATAATTTCTGCACCCAGAAGATGAACAGGGCGATCAGTGTGAGCGCCTGTAAAATATTTAAAAAATTACTTTTCTACAACTCCTCCATCGCAACTAGTCAAGTTCGCGAGAGAAGGAGTAGAAGAAGCAAATCAATTACGATGCCACTACGTGAATTACTTTATTTGTGAATTTAATGGACGTCTGCGCCGAACCAGTTAGTTAAATGAACTTCAAATACGGAGAAAGCGATGCCGAATTAAACATATTTAAAAAATCAAAAAGATCAATCGCAACGGCACTGTACGGGGCGGTGTCTCACTTCTTAGGCCGTGACTAACGCTTGGTCACGGCCGTATTTCCATTAAAAAATAAAATGTCCAATAGGAATGCGAAAATATATTGCGACCACTCAGCTGCCACTACTCCCATTTCGTCGGCTGTCTCCACTGCACCTTGAGAACACAAAAAAACCCCAATTAAAATACCTGATTGAACCAAATTAAAAATTAGCTATTTAAATAAAATCGGACAAATTAAACTGTTCGTTGATTTTACAAATGTAAAAAATGAATTCGAATTGCGGTGTACACATCGGTGAAATTCGCTACCTGGAAATGGTCCAATAAATACTTCAACAAGGTATGAAGCGCGGACTGCGCACTGCACAAACACAACTTTTGTTTGTATCAGTTGCTCTGCAGTCCCGTATCAACGATGAATGACTTCAGCAACTTAAAGTTCAGCGAAGACATCGACGAAGATGCGCTCCGAACAAAAATGCGGCAAATGATTGTTTGCCGAAGTGAAAGTGAACGTGAGGTGGACAATCTTTTAATCGGACAATTAGTGGCCAAAAATAAAAATGAAAAGCGCATAGAGCCTGCTCACTCAGCACATCATTCCAAAAATCGTGCTAAATACCAAAGGCGACTTGATCAATTGGCATATATCAACGAAATAAATCGACGCTCATTCATATGCAATTGACTGATCGGCGCATGCCTTCCACTATAGTGCAAATGCGGCACTGCCAAGCGCCAGCCCTTGTTATTTTGCTCCGCTGGGTCTCTGGCAGGCCACGCACGAAATGTGGCCGCGAGAGCCAAAGCGGGAGGAAGAAAGGGAACTTCCCACAGACTTTGAGAACACAAAAAACCCAATTAAAATATCCAATTGAACCAAATTAAAAATTACCTATTTAAATAAAATCGGACAATTATTATATTGTTTCTTGGCTAAAAATAAGTTCCACAATGAAAAGGCCTTGCCTGGGACATGGATGCGGCACTGGACCGCTTCAAGGAGAGAACTACTTTAAAAAAGTGAAAGTGAAAAATTGACAAAAATTCGATTTTAAAGAGAAAAATAAAAAAGTGGTGTTTGATACACGTCCGGACCTCTTCTCGTCCGTCCGCGACCTCTACGAGTGCAACAGCTACATATGACAAAGAGTTCCGGGTTTAGACAGCAATTGAGAAAGAAGCGCTACCTTACTTAGAATAAAATAAACAAAAAATGCAGCAGCCACGCGATTCTTATGTGTCCTACAAAACTTTGATTAAGAAATGAGAAGGCACTCCATCGAAAATTATTAATTCAAACTTGATAATCACGTAATTGCTGAAAAAAGCACACAGATCTATTCGAAGGATCTATCAGTGGGAGCGCTTGGTGATCAGAGCCAAAAAGGGCTCTCATCACCAACCCATGTGGGAGAATGAAGCAATGAAAAAATTAAATATAAATGAGAAATGACAAATACATTTGGATGAAACTAAAGCTAGTACGCTATCAAAAAATAGTCGGAGAGAGACCCGATAAGCTGCATCATGAACGCAAAATCAACGCAATTCTTCTGCATGAAGCAATCCTAAAGGTCGTCAAAAATTAATGTACCTTTAAAAATAAATAATTAAAATAACGACCTGCGGGACATTTTAAATATTAATCAAATCCCGACTGTCGTGCTCGTTGTGCTGGTTCGGCCAATTTGAACAATTGAGGAAGGCAATCCAATCTCTGGTGCCCGATGAAAGGGTTCCAACCTGCGAAGAGTTCTTGCGACACAAGGATATTTATTTGAATCCTGTGTTGTGGGATCAATTTCAAAATCCAAATGAAAAATTTATAATAAAAAGAATCAACTGATCGTGTGAACAAAATAAATATAAATGGCATGGAAGGAACTGCCTGATTTGGCCGATGATCAGTTTATAGGCAGCTCCAGTCCACGTCCGCCCAGCGCTGAATGCTCCACATGTGGTGGCACCAATGATGTACTGCGTTTTCGCTGCCCACATAACCACGGCTATTGCAGGGCCTGCTGCGTCGTTGTCTTTGTACAGGGCCGAAATTACCCTATTTCATGTTTTTGGTGCAAAAAGAGAAACCGGGTATTGCCTATGGAGTGCAGGGCAGTAATTTTACGAGAAGTTCGTGCTTATTGGAGTGCTTTTGCTGGCAAAGACGAATCCAATTAATTAATAGGAAAATAAATGATAAATGAATAATCTAATCTGGTAAATTGATCGACTGGAATTTTGGCTGGCCTAATCAAATGAGGCTGGCAAATGATTTGTGCATCAATTCGCATCAACCGCACCAAGCAGCGCATAGCAATAGATTGGGCATCAATGAATGAATTTGAATTAACGCAAATTTGTGCCGAAAAATTGCAGAAAAACAAACAGGACGGAATTGAGGGAGAGAGAGGTTTTGGAGTACAATAACAAACCTTGCAACGGCAGTTCCAGCGGTGCATTTAATTCAAAAAAAAATTAAATATATTAAAGTTGCCGCTATAAATTTTAACAATATTATACTGTACGTTTGAAAAACTAAAAAGGCAAACCAGTTTATTATATGGAGAACGCGCCTCAATAAAAGCAGGCTATCCATAGTGAACCGAGGGGCGACAGTCAAATGCGAAAACGGCTAGTGATATTACCCAAAAATAATAAAGTAGAAAAGTAAAAAATTCAGTGCCTCGGGGATTCGAGAATCGACTTGCGGCTTTGGACACAAGAGACAATTTAATAAAGCGCATGAATGGAATATAGTTCATCAATTACAGAGAGAGGAATCGGAGGTGATTTCCTTCCTGCCGTGCTGCCATATTTTGAAGTAACACTGGTCAAGAAGGATACGGATCATTCAAAAATCTCATATTAGTAAGTAAGATATTAATGCAATTAATAAATGTTAATAAAATTGAAAAATTAAAATTTCTAAATTTCTACAAATATCATCGACACAATGCATTTCATGAACTACATTCAAATTGGTTTTGACAATTCCTAAAGGCCTATAAGCCCGATGGATTGCCACGAGTGCAAGAAAAATCAATAAAATGAAATGGATGAACTGAAAAATGAGGAAAGGAAATTCCAACAAGCAGCCAACTGGAGCGCGAAAATTAAACCCGATTGGAATCGAATGAAATTTCCTGTCCCTCTACATAATATACATCTGGCAATATCATAATCGTAAAAATAAACAATAAACATTTGCATGTTTCCTTGATTTTAAAAAACCAGTATTCCCAAATTTCGGCTTTTCACCTAACAGTTGCTGATCTCCAACCAACGCCTCGGCAAATTTGCGTTGTTCAAAAAACAGTTTTCGTTTAATTGGCATATTAAAGGAAATTTAAAACTGAAAAGTAGCAATTTAAATGGCCGATGAATGGGCCGACGGAACATTCCGGCAATAACGACTTCTGCGCGAAATTAAATGCTGGACTGTCAGAATGTTAAAATTAATATTGCTTATTCGGATGAAACAAAATAAAAAACGGATACAGCGGCCGAGCTGGGCTTAAAACGCAGCAGGAGACGAGATCGACGGAGACTCAATTAAATAAAAATATGATTAATGCAAAAACTGCAAAATGCGCTGCGATGGAAAGGAAGACTGCCGGGAGTATTTAAAAAATGGCTTGAAAATGAATGTTTAATTAAAAGTCTAGAGGATGTGGACGGATACTTCTATTCGACCAAACATTATTTCCTAGCCGATGCCGAGAAATGGAATGAATGAATCCTTCAATGACAAAATGCCGTGCCAAAATAAATTGCCCAATAAATAAAAGTTTTTTTATTTCAAAACCGAAAATAAGCAGACGACAATGTGGATTTTTGAATTGAATTCTGAATTAAACACGGAGGACAAATAATCAAAAAACAATAAATCAAATGAAATCTACTATAAAAATGTGGCATTAGAATGAATCGCTTAAAAAACCATCAGCGCGCGAATGGGCAAAATGAACGCTATAATCGGACAATCACCGATATGATTGCGACCACAACCGCTTCCGCCTTCTCTTCTCTCGCGCGGACGTCCTACCTCCTCATATTCTCTTGTCCCCCTTGACGAACGAGTGGAAGGAACACTCCCGCGTTTGATCAAACACTTGTTTACCACAAAGTGACCACTGGTCGTGGGAGCAATAAAATACAATTACACTGAATTGCAAAAAGAATTTTTTGAAAATCCGACGGCAACTGAAATCGGCCGAGCTGGGCCTAAAACGCAGAACAAAATAATTTGGCGCGATGAAAGTGACAATTTTTCTGCAAAAAAAGAATAAAAGGCGACCACTTCTTTCTCGCGTCGTTTGGCTAATAAAATTAATTAAAATCAATCTACCGGTCGACTTTTATCCAAAGACATTCCGATAATTGACCTCCCAAACGACACCACTAATGAAAGCAGATGAAAGTCAAAGGCCTAAAATACATCACGAGACCAACGAAACGTTGACTGAGAAGAAATTCAGCATATCGCCTGCTACCAAAAATAATGGCGACTTCGTCTCCACAAATAACAATTGGAGAAAATTTGTGTTCTACGCCAATAAATGCACAATAAACCGCAATTGGATAATTAAAAAATTTTATTAAAAGTGCAGTCGTGCACGTGAAGCGAAACTAAGCGAACAGAAATATTACGAAAAAGCAAACAAGCATCGAATCGCTGGGAACACAGCTAAAAATAATAAAAAAAACATCCAAAAAAATGAAAAAGAGGGCCCTACCCTCACCGAGAACATTAAAATAAAAGAGAATTAAATTGGAAAATCGGCGGTGGAGACGCTGTTACGAGATCGTCGCTATTCTGGACAAACAATTGCCAAAATGGCGATGCCCTGCTGAATCAAAGAATGCGGGGCTTGCATCGATTCTATCTCTCAAATCGCCCATTCTCGACATTATTCAAATTGAAAATCAAAAAATTATTTTTTTTTGAAATTCAAAAACGATTAAAATTTAATGTGTAAGAAAGAAGCTGTAAAAGAAAGGCAGGGCCCACCGGACGACGACAATGGCGCAGCTGGTTGCTCTTCGACCATAAGCAGGACAGCAGCTGGGGCACCGTAAAATCAAATGATATTATTAAATAATAAAACAATGAGCGAAATTTAGCGCTGAACGAACTGAAAGAACATGTTGAGAAGGCATTAGAAACACATATCGCTCCAAATTCCCCAATTTCATCGGTGGTTCTCTCCAAATTCAAATCTAATCGCCACTGTGAGGGGTGAAAGGAAAGTTCTCGCGATAACAGAACAATCAATCAATCAAAATGGATAAAAATAATTCTATTCTAAACTAATGTGTAATGTGAATGCCAAGATCGCTTAAAAGTGGTGCAGAGTTACATTTCCTTTAGCGAATCATTAAAATGAAAATAAAAACAACTTCCAAAATCTAAAATAAATTATTTTCACATATAAGAATGGAAAAATGCCAAGCTGTGGCATAGAAAAAGGAGGACGGCGAGAATATTCGTGTGGAACAACTACTACTACGAAGATGCAAAGACCTTTTTCGATGACTAGTTCAGAATACGATGTAATTCAATAATAAATGTCACAAAGTTCAGTCCAAGCCATAAACGCACTTTCGACGCGAGCGCATTGCGGAAGCGCAAACCTGCAACCATCCTGAAAGAGAGTAATAAAGAATAAATAAAATTGAACAAAAAAGGCAAATGCGACTAATGGCAAATGCCCGATTCAATCAATCGTTCACTTGTCATTTCATCCTCAAAACTGTGGACAGCATGGGCAAGTCTTCAAAATATGAATGAATAAGCTTGGAATCCCGCTTGTGGAAAAGCAAAATGTGCAAATCGTTTAAAACAGCCAAAACCAAAATTAATTACCCAAGTTTGGGTTTGAGATAAACGGTAAAACCAACCAATTCGACTCCCTTCCTCGACATCTGGTGCCCCGTACTGGAATCGTGTGAACCACAACCGACTTTGTCTCGCTCCGTCGAATCTCTCCCGGAGCAAGCTCGCGACATGCTACAGATTTTGTGCAAACGAAATGGATTACAGATCTATGAAAAAAGGAGGAAGAAGGCTTGAAAGCCCGTCCCCTAAAAGTCAAAACGTGGCCAGCACAATAAAAACCAACAATAACATGACAGTGTGGCCAAGAACGACCGCAGCAGAAGAACAATAAGCAATTATAATAAAAAAAATAAAATAATACATTAGTCTCAAAGCTGAAACCTTAATACTACAATCAAATCAGTCCAAAATCAGCAAACAAAGCAGCGCCTTTTCAGAGGTGGAAAAAAACTATGAACGCTCTGAGGCGACCTGGTCTTCCCATCCTATTTGCTGATTGTCATTTCTGCAGTCGTCAACGGGTGAGCCGTTTAATCAACAAATGCGAAAGTTCAACTCAGTTACTCCTTTTTTCTCATCCCATTCAACCGAAACACAAAAGAGGCTGTCCTAGTTTGGCCAAAATACAAATAAACTGAATATTAAATTATTCAATAAATGAGATTGAAAAATGAATCTGCTGGGAGCCAGCTGCCGCACTGGGATATGAGACGGGCGGATCTCGAGAATTCTTGGATTTGGGATTATTTGGATACTGCAAACTGCCGCACCCCGAGATCTTCAAGAGACCGGTTGACACCAAACTGAACATATCAGCTGGCGATTAAAGCGATCAGGAATCACCCATTGTTGTATTCTAAATACCGAAACCTAGTAAATCCCACTGCAAAGCTACTTAATAAGAACATAGGCCCATTCAACAGACGCGAACGGCCCGATTCCGGTCACCTCCATTTTGGGGATGACCCGAAAATCAAATGCTCGAAAATGGTCAATAACTTTTTATATTAAAGCAAATTTATGCCGGAAAATGACAACTTGTATTTTGTTGAGCCATTGAACGATTTGGAAATATAAAACTAAATCAACAATGTGGTGACCCAGAGACGCTGAGAAGCGATTTTGAATTAAAAGAAACGAACATCTGAATTCAGCAATTGCTTTCACCTCAAATTGGGCCAAATTCAAGGCGATTAGACATAAAACTTTGACATTATTCTTCACAGAATCTTGTGCAATTTTTAATTTAATAGATAATTAACTGGAGACATCGTTGAATTAAAAAAGAAGAAACTTGGAGAGATGTGATATTAAAAACTTCATCCCAAATAAAGGCAAAAAAGCATGTTGTTGAATCAAATGGAGAATATATTTCAATAATAAATCAATCGAAAGTAAATAAATGGCCCTTGTTGATGATATTATTTGATCCAAAAAATTGAAATGCATTTGAAAATCTGGTCAATTTGAGTTGAATGAGATATGATACATAAATCGATAAATTATTGGAAATAAAAATATTGGTCCTGGGTACGACGTTAAACTGCTTAAATAAAATTTGGAAGAATTAAATGATGATGTTTACTGCACCGCGCCAATAAAAATTCCCCACCTGCGGAAGGCGGTTGTAACAATTCCAGTAACATTTATCGAGAAATGATTGATTTAAATAATTATCAAGCCAACATCATGCAAATTAAAATTCTAATAAATGGTCGTCATAAGACCAAAAAAGCAAACTGGCTCCAAATGGGCCTTAACGCAAATAAAATTGAAACACAAAATTATTAAATTAATAAAAGACGACTCATCAGATACAAAAAATAAATTCAAAAATTGGAAGAGCAATTGGAAGCAAATTGGGGACTGAGCCTTCTCAAACGTACCTATTAGCTCGAGAGCACGTCATTCTGGGTGACGACACAATTGACTCCGTCGCCCAACTTCTTAGTGATTTGGACGCCGACCTTCTGTCGCGCATGCTGTTCAAGTACAGCTACAGAGGCGTGAATTCAATTTTTAGTGTTAAAAACAAATTGATAAATAAAAATTTATTTGCCTCGAAAGACGAGAATCACCGAATTGCAAATTAAATATTATCTGGCCGAGCTGGGCCTAAAACGCAGTAAGATTAAGAGACAACAATTGTTTGGGGCATCAACAACACCCGCCGGTTGCGTCATGGGGCTGGCCAACAATCTGGCTCAGTGGCACGGAGACAACAGATAAATTTAAGATGCAATGTATTAAAATTAAAAATTAATCCCTCAAAGTCTCAAAAATCGATACCAATCCATACCCGCAAATCAGATAATTAATTACTAATCAAACTTGAAAAATGGCGGAACTGTGGTTTTGCGTCGAACAATACTATGTATTCAAGAAGTTGCAAGCATTAGTAGCGGCTATCTGGCCAATAAATTGAAGCGGAGTAACTGCCCATAAGCTCTCTATTTTAAGTGACGGTATCTTCTGCTGATACATGAACCAAGAAACCTCCACCGAAGAGAGTCAAGCGTGCAGTTCGATCTAATAACATTGAAATTAAAAATGTTTTAAAAATCAAATCGGTCAAAGAAATGAATAACCTGAACGAACACCTGGTTGTTGAAAAATCAATAGCAGAATAAAAAAGTAAAAGACTCGGCACACTGCGAACTGCGAAATGACGATGAGCATTGGAGAATGGAAAATTAATAAAAAATTAATTATAAAAGAATTAAAAATTTTCCTTCACGCTCCCGGACGAATTCCCTAATACTAAACGACTCGCAAGTGTCATACGTCAGCATCAGAGCACTACAACTCAAGTGTCTGCAATATGCTGGAATTTTACGGATCGCAACGAATCTCGAAGCAGTTGATCGAGTTTGAAACAAAATGTAGCCCTCATTCAATCAGTAGTGGTTAACCATGCCCAAAAATAAGCGCACAAACAAACATTTAAATATGGATAATTTGAATTCAGATTGAAACACAAAATTATTAAAATTCAATTAAAATTATACCTATGATTGCGCAAAATGAAGAAATGGGCTAAGACATAAATCAAAAATAAATAACGAGAGCACACCTTGTCAAGTGTTGTATCTATGTCTCAAGTTCCAATTTAACCACCACTAACCACGCCGGATTTTACTGGTCTTTGTGATCTGTCCAAAATAAGTGTAAAATCTGTACATCTTATCTAATCTGTCCTTTGTCCAATTTGACTTGGAGGGTTTCATGCGGAGCACCGAACGGCGCCACGGTTCCCTCTCAAAAAATCAGCAACAAATACAATCAAATCAGCGGAATCACAGTGGAGCAATTTGTTGAGAAAGATGAGTGGTGAAAAACAGAAAAGGCTGCACATACAGATTTTGCAAGCAATACATAAAATTAAATTTGTCCTTTTCAAAAGTTCCATGTCAGTCCGAGTACAAATAAGCGCACGCACAAATGAATGGTTTTTCTTGGTTTTGTCCGTTTCAATCCGTCAAAATCTGGAATGTACCACCGAGGAATGGTCTATATTCCCGGACCGACTCCAAAAATTAAAAGTAAATAAATGCTTCGAATTCCGTCAAAATCAAAACCAATCAATCTGCTTTTGGCCACAAGAAATGTGCACACAAATGATATTGCTGAGCAATAAACTCATCAAAATTGCAAAGTGGATAATCGAGCCGACATAAAAAGGCGTTAGAGAAAAAATTGGTCGTCCCCCAAAGAGGCATTGACTCTAAAAAACGGCCGAAATTCGCATTCGTGCATTAGCTGGCGAAAAGCAACGGAACGAAAGCACAAAACGAATAAAAATAAAAAATGGATTTTGGCGAGCAATAAAATTTAAATTTAATATTGTTAGTGCTGCTGACTTTTATACACGGACACTTCTCAGAATTCTTTCTGAATATCGATCAATTGCAGGAGTATTTCCAAAAAAGAGCTGCTGATGCATGAGGAACTGGTCAACAAGTGGGCATAGGAAGAGCACATCCAGATGCCAGAGTTTGATAATTAAACTGGACATCAAAATGGATGTGCAAAAAGCAGTGCTCAACAAAATAAAAAGACAAACATTAAGCAGCAAACGAAAATCAATGAATTAGAAATAAAAATTCGTCCACTCACGACCTCAGGCAGATTGCATCTTTTCACCTACAAACCGACACATGGTCAGTGAAATAACCCAGAAAAGGCGGCAAAAGCCCAACGCGCGAACGACCATGAGAATGCAGATCATCAATCTCTGCGTATGCAATGGACATGAGTCCGTCTTCCGGTAATGCAGAATTTGCAAATGAAAAGTATTTAAAAAATTGATAAAAATTTGCATTTTAAAGCACAATTAAAAATGTTCAATAAAAGCTAGACTAATAAAAGGAAGATGGAAGATCCCTAGGCGGCACTAAAAATGTTTAAAACTAAGATTAGAAATCAATTAAATTCGCGAGAAAAGTTAATAAAAAAGACGCTGCAAAAGAGGCAATGGAGGGCAAGCTGGCCCTGTTGCTGTTCCGCAGCTCAAAGGGCGCCGGGGAATACCAACGGGACTGCACGCCGGCCACCGTGTTTCACGTCACGGAAGCGTTGCAACGACCGATCGACGATCACCGTAAAACGCAGCAATTAATACAATCAAATAGTTGGTGATCCCGACAGTCCACGCATTTTTGGCAGATCTGCTGTTCGCGAATATCGGTCATCTTTGGAAAGGAAAATAGGCCATTTGCAATCAATTCCGAGAAAAATTAAAATTGGCACGAAAATCTAAATTAAATTTGGAGCGAAAAGCTAAAATTACAACTACTTAATTTGTTTTTGGATGCGGATACGACCGCAGAACAGGACCTCGAACGGCGAACTGAGGAGGCGTAAGATGAAAAGCTCATTCATCGCAAAGTAGATTTGCAACGACGGATTATTGCTGGGGATCACTTTTCAAAAAATGATATATACAATGCGTCAAATCCTGACAGAGTTGAATGGCCAACTCAAATGTTAAAGCCATGCCGACATCAATTGGCCGAGGGAGACAGGTAATCCAAAAAAAAATGCATTTTTTTAGTTACAAAAACAAAAAGTGCTATCAAATTAAACGAGAAATATGTATGCCAAAACCGAATTTACATCCATTGACTGGAGCAAATGCGAATCACTGATTGTACTGACATGAAAGGCTTATTAAACGGAAAACCAGGACATTTCTGAATTGGACTCAAGACCAATTTGTTGGACCCTCGGACCCAACCCAGTTGGCTTTACTCCAACTCCACCAATTAAATGCCAAAAATAGCTTTGGCAACTGTCCCACTCCAACGGCCTACGGGCCCTCGTGCATTGTTCAGTTGTCCTCTTTGATTGTGAATAAAGTTAGTGTGTGCAACCACTTTATCCGAGTCCGATCCCAAGGCCCCGACGAACGCTGGGCCCGAACAGACCGTTTGGAACAGATATTTGTGCAATAAGACAACAAGTAGAAAATTCAAAAAATACAAACAATAATCAACCCGCTTCTAATAAATTTCCCATGAAAACTGCGCATTCAATTAAATAATAAAAACGAATGCAGCGTGAAAATTCAAGCGGCGGAATCAGAGGCGGCCATTTCATTCCGATTCGGTCGCACCTAAACTTGATATGCGCACCCATAGATCCGGAAGCAATCATTGCGTCAATAGACAGCGAAATGAACGCACAAAAATTCAGTCAACGAGATCAGTGCAAAAGTGACGGAATTGTCTTTCAATGAAATGTTTTTATAAAAAGCGAATGCCAATTGCAGACGAATGAGCTCACTGGTTCATTTAAATCAAAACAAAAATATTACTTAGAAATTATTGGAAAAAGAGAGCTTTTTGAGTGGAAGCAATGAATGCAATTAAAAATGATTGAACATTATGGGAAAAACAAAGGATTAAAGAAGCCGCGCAGTTAAAATAAAAAATTGCAAATGCAAAATAAAAGCCAAAAGTGGTGAAATATGAAATTCCAACATGGCGTCACAAAAAATTAAAAATCATCAGAAAAAATGTTTTTATTACTTGAAAAGTTCTAATTGATTCAAGACTCTTCCCGCAGTTTACGAACTATTCAATGCACAAGAACAGGAGCCGCATTTCACGAAAACCAAAATCAAATAAATCATCGCATTGGCCTTCGTTCCTGTCGATTGGATATATGAATATTTTTGTCTGGCCATGTTTCAACTTCCACTTGACAATGAAACACAAAGTGAATTTTATAAAACACCTAAAATATAAGTACTAATAAGCAAACTCGCTTGCCTTTACAGGTTTCGCGCAATATTTTAATCTTGTCAACCAAATGCAGATGGAAGTCAGGCGGACACGCCAAGTGATTTCAAACTTTCTAAAACGGTCAATAGCGATGGAAGCGTCGATATTGGCGTTCCAATTGACGATCAACCAATTCATGTCGCTCTGCATCTTTTTGGGTGCCCAATTTGATTGACATTTTTATTTCCAATTTTTATTATATTATGCCAAACCTCATCGCTTAATACCCTTTCTGACTCAAAGAATCAAAAATAAATTGTTTTTTTGAAAATGATGAATTTATCAATTTTTAAACATTATTGAATTTATTTTTGACAATCACATATTCCACTTTGAGTATTTCCTGCCGCCGCCACAGCTCAAAGCGATCGCTGGTCAGTTATATGTTGTATTTTTGAAGGCTGAAATAGAAGAAATGTGTGAAAAAATAACGGTCGTGGTCCTCGTCCAAAAAAAATTATTAAATTAAAGATATAGATAATAATAAACCATATTCTCGCGCTCAGTAGCACAATTTTATTTTTTCAAGCGTGCAGTATTCACTTGGACTTGACGTGAGCATTCCAGTTTTCAATTTCTTGAATTTCGCGCCAATTATGGTGCTAATACAGCGCCATTTCGTTGACCACTGTGGGTACTCCAATTTTATAAATTTTTATTAGACAAATGCAAAAATATTTTTGACAAGCCTTACCACAATTTGAAATCTGATTTTGAATGGATCAATTTTCGTGTGCGGTACGTTGTTGGAATCCAGCAATGCATTTGGCCTTTGTCTCGATGGCGCATCTCTTTCGCTTCATTTCACTATTTTAGACATTTATTATTTTTATAATTTGCTAAAGATCATTTGTGGCCTCTTGAGGGCATTTCGGCGAACGGAAGGTAGGGGCCCAGAATCATATCAGTCAATATTTATCCATTTTTGCAGCCAATAAATTTCCATTTTGTTTGAGCAGTTTAACGTCATGCCCAGGACCAGCAGTATTTTTCAATCATTCCAATTTATTGAGTGCCCATCTCAGCTCCTAAGGCACACCACTCATCAAAAGCCCTTTCTTGCGGCAGTGCAACGTGGGTGTCGGATCTCCGCTACTCCCTTTTGGCGGGAATTAACGCTAAATTGTTGATGTTGTGTTGCGTCGATCATTTTATTTGAAAGCACCTTTTGCGTTAAATTTATTTTTCAAATTTCACTTCTAATTCTCCTCCACATTTAATTTTTAAAGAATTTTTCATATATTTTTCCGCTTTTGAGTCGTCGAATCATTTTTTAAGCATAAAGTTCTGTGCACTGTTGATTGGTGTTGAGGGTAACGGATTAGATGTTAGAAGTGAATTGGGTGATCCTGGTGTTCTGACAAAAACTCAATTCGTTTGAATATTTTTTATTAATTTCTTCAATCTATTGACCATTACACCTTCTCTTTGCGCGGCCAGTGCGCCCATTGCGGCGATGAGACCGCAATTCGGGACCATGCCCTGTTTTGCATCACTAATGCTGAATCCGACCGAGATGTCTGAGGGCACCGGTCGTTGCTGCCTTGGAGTAACTGACTGAATGGATGTCCGGAATGATTTTGAGGTTTCTGACGTTTGAAATGAATTTTTCTATAAACTCCACCCGAAAAAGTGCACCTTCGCCACTAAGGAAATGAGTTTTCTCGGGTATCGCATCAACAGAGACGAATGTTCCCCCAGCAAGAGAACAAATGGTTCATTAGTTCGTGACGCACTGTGTAGGCTGACACTTCCTTTCCATTCTGTGATGTATGAATTAATTTTATCATTTTTGAATCGCATCTCAATTGATCTTTTTCAATTTTTATTTCCATTTGAAGGGCGCGCCTGATCGGAATTCTTCTTCATTTGTTTTAAATTTTTGAGCATTTTTAATGCAATTAATTTTTGATTTTAAAGGTTTTACATAGTCATTTTTAATGAATGGTGGTGAATATGGGGAGAGCAGCAGCAGCTGTTCTATTCGAATTTTTGAATTCGTTGTACGTCAACGCGCTTTCCAATCCTACTCCTTTTTATTTGCAATCAGCTCAGAATTTTTTTTCGCTTTCAGAGTCCTGCCAGTGTCAATTAATGCACTATCGTTTATTTTTCGAAATACTTTAATTTTTTGGGGGACTTTAATTGCTTCTGCTGGTTGTTGTGAATCTGCAGCTACTCTCTCTCTCTTCCTCAATTTCAGTTGTGCGGGAGCTTCGCTGTTCAAATTTAATTATTTGACAAATTTGTGGCTTTTGAATTTTAATATATTGATTGAAATTTGCATTATTTTTATTTGCTTTGATTAAGAATTTTGATGTTGCTTCAATCGCGTCGACTGCTTCCTTTCGAAGTCTTTCTGCTGCGACAACCACGACAATTTCGTGCAGTGCATAATTGGTGATGAGAGGGCCGAATTTGTTTTGTTCTAGGTGGGCGGCGAATAGACGGGTCGTTGACTTCTTCAATTAATTTTTAAAGTCATTTTGTGCTTTAGTTAGGTTTTGAACTTTTGAACATTGCAAATTCGTTTTTTATTATTTAATTAATCTTCTTTAATAACATTTTTAACAATTTGTCCTCTTCGTTTTATGCATCTTCTGGCTCGAAGAATCAAAAATAAATTGTTTATTCGTAAATGATGAATTTATCAATTTTTAAACATTATTGAATTTATTTTTGACAATCCAATTTCCGCATTTTTTTAAGTTTTGTTTAAATTTATAGCGGCATCTTAATAGCAGCAGTTCTCATCCGTTCGTATATTTCAAATCCCTTGTGGCTTAGCGGATGCCGATCTAGAAACGGAGCAGTGGAGAACAATCGAGAATCTCACATCCCTCCCCCTGGCGCTCCTCCCTGGCGTTTGAGTTGTTGACGACACTCATAATAGAACTGCGCCTTTTTTTAATTTGTTTAATTAATTAATAATCGCGAACTTGCTGATATTGTTCGGCCTGAATTTTTTCAATGAGTTGCGCCCTTCTCGTCAGCCTTTGATTTTATATTTAAATTTTATTTGCAGCCAATCGATGGAAGCGATTCAAATTATTTTATCCATGGAACAGGGGTCGAATGAGAATTCCCTGTCTCTGTAATTAGCTGCTACAAAAGCCTCGCCATGAGTGAAGTAAATGGCGCACCAGTTAGCATTAGCCATTATCCTTTTGGCGATGAAATCGGTGCCTTTTTTAGAATTAAGTTTGATCTTTTTTTCATTAATTGCTGTTTCTGTTCATTTATTTTCTCTATTTTTTTATAAATGTCGCCTTTTCTGCTTATTGCATAGAAGCGCTTTGGGCAATGTGGCGATAAGTTCGCCGATTATACTTCCTCTTCACCATGACAGACTCGTCCACTTGGACCACTACGCCTTCGCCTCCCAGGCGTATGGGATTGCGTTAAAGCCAGGTGCTACAGATGTCCCGAAGATGCACACATATTCCATCGGGAAGTTGAGTGCTCCGAGACCCCAGACAAACGTGCTTGAGCAAAAGCGGGAACGCCGAAAGCCCATGCAACGGAATCAAGTCCCGTCGCGGCCTCCAAATGTTCGGGCCCAGTGTAAGTCGGGGCCTCAATCCGGACACGGTTTATCTTTTTAAAATTAATTTATTTCATCTTTTGGTGTGATTTCGTTATCACTTATCAGACTGAATAGACATTAAGTTTTTTATGCTTTTTTCAATATGCGCTGGCGAGTCGGCATGTACCCCGTCCAGGTCGCAGATCCCTTGGGCTGATGTGGAGCTCAGTATCATCTGAGTCGTTTTAATATTGCACATTTTCAAATGCCCATAACAGGGGATATGCGCGAATCGCATTGGCTCTTCTTCGATTATGCATTGAAATTTTTGACGTTTTTTAATAAATCGCAGTCAGTCTGCATCTCAAAATTTCTCATAAAGAAGTTGGCCAACTTCCTTGTTGATTTGCGCCGTTTGTTTTGCCTTCTTTCGTATCTATATGATCACCGGAACCGCAATTATGATCTTGAAAGAATCGTCCTTTTTTAATTTTGCTCTTTTGGCAATTGTCCAATTGAATCATATTTTTATCACTTTGCAAGACATTTCATTAATTAATAATCAGTGCATTTTTTAATCAAAACTTTATTTAATTAAAATTTAAAACTATTCTGGCTGACGTCATGTCATGTCATTTTATTTGTTTGCTTTGGCGAAAGGCCGAAGGGCTTACACTTGTGGCGATGGGGGAGGCGGACGGACTGGTGATGCATTCGTGGCCCACCAGCCGTTTCAGAGGCTTCTCCTTCCACGCCAGATAGCGGATTCACTGATCAGACTGGCGCTCCTTTGAGGCGTAGAAACGTCGGAGTCTCCATAAGCTTTCGGTTCTGTTCTCTTTGTATCTCTCTCTAGTGTGGTTTTCATTCCTCTTTGTCGTTTCTCTCTTTGGTTTAATTGATTGCTTCCTCCTCAGTGAGGATATTCAATCTTTTATCCTCTTCTCAGTCTCGGCCCGGTTGCGAATCCATCGAAGTGCGCGGTTCTCTGTCGACACAGATTTTACACTTGACAGATCACAAAGACCAGTAAATTCCGGCGTGGTGTATACTGTATAGTGGTGGTTAAATGGAAAATTGAGACATAAATACAACGATTGACAAGGTGTGCTCTCGTTTGACAAATGTTAGTTAAACATATGGGCTAGATAAATGGACAGTTAGACAAGTGACTATTTTAGCTGCCCACACACTGCGAATTTGTGCGAATTCTGGATTTTATTTAACCACACACTGCGAATTTGTGCGAATTCTGGATTTTATTTAATTTTTTTGAATAAGTTGATTGAAAAATTGGGGGCCACGGCATCTTCAATCAAATTCTCCTTTTTTATTCATTTCTCGTTGACAGCGTTGCTTTTGCATTTTGGAATCATTTTTTAATCTTTTCAGGTATAGTTTATACTCACTTGCGGAGTTGGTTTTTGTTATTGGTTTATTTTTATATGTTTGTAGCCGCCTGCCATTATATTTTTCGATGATTAGCGAAGAATCAGTAAGATGGCAGACGGCAAATGATGTGTTTTGAATTTTGCCCAGCCCTCAAAATCGCCGAAGTGACTGTACTCGAGCTTGCTCAGCTGGCGGTTGGTCTGATCGCGCTGACGGCTGATCCCCAGTCTAAAACGGCATATATACTTTAATTGTAATCGGAAATTGTTTTTGCGATTTCTAAATTTGCATTCAATGTTTTTTTGAAATCAATGATGGCTGCTTATTCATTTTTTCTGGCTGCGTTTTAGGCCCAGCTCGGCCGGAGCTGTGAATTCATTGTTTCCATTTATTTTTTCCGGGCTTTTCTTTCCTTGATCGCCTTCGTTTGCCAATTGTTTGGTTCTTCGCACAGCTTTCTGGCCATTTTTCAATTTGAAATTGATCTCCAGTATATATATTTTAGTTTTTTATTTAGGTTTGATTCACTCCTCCTATTTTAAATTTTTACTATAATTTAGGTTTTTTTAGACGGCAGGTGGCAACGAAACTAATGCATTCGTGTCCCACTCGAAATTATTTTCTACCACATCAATTTCATGCTCGACTATGCTGCTTGCTGCTTGTAATACTTGATATAAATATTTGTTGCGATTTTCTTCAGCTCAAATCCATTTTGTCGAATTACGGCCTGTCGCGGTCGGTCTTCTCACAGTTGCCTCGTACGGAGCCAAGTCTAGGCCCGCCATTTTTGGCAAGGTCATTGAAAGCCAGGGTCGCCAAATCTGTCGCGGTCTGTCGTCGGCAGTCGGGGGACACGGGTTCTGTTTCCATTCGGGCATTTTTGTATCCAAAAATGAAAAAAAATCAATATCGTAATGTTTGATTTAATTAACAATTTTGTTTTCACTTTTCGTTCTCATTCGAAGATATTTCAATTGGTAATTTTTTGCTTTTGATTTCATAGCAGTTTAACGTCTTGCTCAGGACCAGGCAGAATCCTCTGGTGGCATTTTTACCATTGAAGCTTCTGATTTTCCATTTGTTTGCACATTTTGTTGGAGCCATTCCACCAGACCTTCGCAATTATTATACAATTTTATTGATATACTTCATTTTTAAAAAATAACCCTGTCATTTGATCTACCTCAGTCGTATGGTTTCCCCATTAAACCACTATTCTTCTTGTGTCACCACACTCACTCTTTTTAGCCGTGGGTACTACCATCATAGATTGTGGATCCAAAAATGCCATGTGCTCTCGAATGATCAAACATGGTGTTGATTGATTCAGTAATAAGTACCTCTGGTGGATTATTATTTGACGCCATGCTCAAGGACAAATGCTAACACATTAATTAACAAGCATTTATACTCTTTTCGTTTTTTGGCCCAGTTCGGCCGTCGTTCCAAAATTGCCTTTACAGTTATTAGTACTGGATTTGGAGCATCTCTCAGGGTCCCCAGGCTTGTGTCCCCAGCATCCACAGGCAAGGGGCACTGGAATTTTTTTGGTTTGAGTAAAACTACGTGGCTCAGAGCCTTTGCAATTTCGGATCTTAGGATTACTGTGACTGGGTGTCCAAAGAGTGACCATTCATTTTTATTTAATGGCATTTTGGATAATTGCACCCTTCACGTTTGTACTTTGTATTGTTGGCGTCCTTTCGGCAATGGTATCAGAATTCAGAATTTCATTTCAGACTTTGCTTAATTTTTTAATAAACTTTGGTTTTATTTAATTAATGAGATCTGGTCGTAAATTTTTGCGACGGATTTCGTGCCCTTCCTTATCTTGGAATGTGTCATAAGATCATTTCGTTTTGTTCGATTCCATTGACTTGACAAAATTGTGTGAACAGAATGTTATTATAATTATTATATTGTTTCTTTCCTCTCTCTAGTTGCATGCGATTTAATATCGTGGTCTCTCGTTTTATTTTGAATCATTTAGTTTTATTGAAATGTTCATTTGACTCCTCAGTTGATTTTTTGGATGAATCATTTGATTTCCCAACAATTTAATTTCCATTTATTTCACTTTTCAAAAAATAATTATGTTTAGTTTATTTTTATTTAAACGCTCCATTTTAGGGCCCAGCTCGGCCAAACAATATTTGATTGCAATTCAATGATAGGCACACATTTTCTTGCCTGCTCAGCTTTCCTAAGAGGTTGGCGTCGTTGTATTCGCGATTTGGAGGGTTATTTGTTGTTAAATGGTAGTGTGTTCCAGCAAACAGCGATCCATGTGTCATTATGGCAAGTTTTCTGCTATTTGATTTTATTGTTTTTGAGCGTCACTCGATATTGGGATTTTTACAAAGCGCAAAACGACTTCACAAGTCTTTCATTTAAATTTTGTTAAGCTCTTTGTCATATGTCGATAGGTATGGAGTCTTGTAACACCTCTTCAATGTTCCAGCAACGAAATATGACTGATCATTAGATATTACTCTTTTTTCTGCTGGCTGTACGTGCCCAAAAACAGAGGTCCAGAGCTCCAGAGAATCGTTTTGGGAATCTATTTAAATTTAATTTGCAGCTAATCATATTTTGCGAAACCGGATATTTCTCCGTTTAGGTAACTCAAACAGTTGGTTAACTATATTTGCAGATAATATCTTTCCCAACAGATTGTCGTCACACATCTCCACTTGTTTTTATTTACAAGTTTTAATTAAATGGAACAGGGCTCGCAATCTCCACATTGAACTGTTCCAACAGCAGCTCCATTTAACTCCAAGGCTCATTAACGTTTTGAAGTTTCGGAATGAATTAATCCTCCTTCCGCCCACAGCCTCCTCTTCTGATTTAATTTTATTTTTTTATTATTGGGTGCATTTGTCTCGCATTTTTGTTGTTTGGTGCAGTTTTACGTCATGCCCCTGAACCAAAGTACCGCTTATGTTTTAATTTTCAAAATTTAAATACTTCAGATGTTCGTAATAAGTTAATTCTTCATTCAATTCTGTGATGTGTGCAAATGAGTCGATTGCATGTCGTCGTCCAAGAAAAAAGAAAATCTTTTTTCACATTTTAACGAACATTGATATTTTGGCAATTCTTAACTCATTTCACCGTCGTTTCGTTTTAAACTTTTAATCAATCTTCTCAATTGCTGTTCATCTGGATCTTCCTGGTATTAATTATCGAAGATAGTCGCAACGTTTCGCGAAAAACGGCAGTGTTCCATGCGTCATCTTTCTCTTTCGGAGCTTTCGCGTTGTCACGCACTAGCGGCAATGTGAGCTTGCTCTCCAGAACTTATAAGTTAGAAGGTTAGAACTTATGTCTTTGGCGAAATTTCAAATGCAAGAATTGCAATCCTCTTTATTATCCTCAATTCAGGATTTAATGAACGGAGCATAATAGCGTTTAGGATTTAGCTGTTTATGAGTGTTTATTGCTCTGCGAGCATGGTGTTCTGGATTTTAATTCCTTTAAACATTTTCCAATTCTTCTCTGTGAAGCACATATTCCAATACTCTGCAATGATATTACTAGTGGGCTTGCTAATTTTCTCACATTCTTCAAATCAAGCTCTCAAAATGGCTGGGGTTATTCATCTTATTTCCTGCCAGTGCCCCTGCCGCTCCGGCATCTGTTCAATTTATGACTTAGTGCGTATTTTTCCCCTGCAGTGGCTCTGGGTTTTTGCAGACTTCTCGCTCCATTCACTTTTATTTGCTGTTCAACTTTTATATGTATTTTTGGACATTTTTATTTGATTTATTTTATTATATTTATTTTCCAAATGCGCTTGTCGATGAAGAATGAAGATGGCGATTTGTTGGTTTTGATTTCGACGGAACTCGAAACATTTATTTTTGTTTAATTTTTGGAGTCAAGTTAAGGCTCAATGGCCAAAAAAATTTGATAAAACTCGCGACAGACGATTTAGTTGAGTTATTAAAATCCAAATTTTCCTTCGGCATTTCGTCTTGTTTGGAAACATTCAGCCGCCTTCGACTCTAAGACATGACGCGCGAAATGGTGCAATGATTCCGCGAAAAGCAACACTAATTAATGATCATATTTGGTCCATTTTTCCACGTCCGCAAGGCGAAAATTTTAATTGCTTTCGAGTTTTTTACATTTTATTTTTACGTATTAAAAAAATCTTTTCTTGCACAAAATTCAGTGTTTCCATTTGTGGCAGTTGATTGAAGAATTTGATGTCGAATGACCATTTTGCAACTCCGGCCTCATTAAAAGTTATCATTTAAAAATTCATTTTTGACATTTCACTTCGTTCCTCTGCTGATGTGGCTCTTCGTGCACTATTTCATCACACATTTTTATTTTTACATTTTAATTTTTCTTAAATAAAATTTAAGTCGTCGTCCTCGTCTCAATTCGTTGTCTGTGCTGCCTGGTATGCCGTAATTAATGCATTCTTTGCAGGCGTCTTCCGATGAAATGTGTTTGATTTAATTTTTTGCCTTTGGGCTCCGTTTGCACTTCCAGCTGCGTTTTAGGCCCAGCTCGGCCATCTTTTGACGAAGATTCCTGGTTGTCAAAAATGTACTTAAGTTCCATTCATTTTTCCAATTGTGGTTTATTGTGGATTTATTGGCGTGTCGGTGTAGTGTGCATTTCTGCTCTGTCTCAACAAAAAATATTTTAATCCTCAAAGTGATTTTTAATAAATAGCTATTTTGTCGCAGTTCCCTCCCATATCGCCCGTTTTGTTGACGATGTTTTTGTTGGAGTTTTACATATTTTTAATTATCCATAGTCACTTCGTCAATGCACGGTTGATGTTGCTTTCTTCATTCTAGACATTTATTTTATTTTGATTGCCATCAAAGCACCTGCCGCTGGTTTCTTCGCCGCCCGTGCTTCTCCAATTTTTTGTCTCTCCAGTTCTTCCAATTTTTTGCAAATGTAGGCCTTCCATTTCCACGATCAATTCTGGGCGGCCTTCGCCCAGCCCAAACCTCCCATGGCCGTCCTAGCTTGGACTATGATCTTGTCCCAGTCCCTTTCTGACACATTTCCTGGCGGACTATCCCCAAACCGCGCATCGGCGGTCAAAGTTACGCCTTCGGATGGGAGCTCTACTATGTTTCTCGCCTCCTGGTATTTCTTAATTTTCCAAAAAGTTTTGATAGGTGCAGTTTAACGTCATGCTCCAGGACAAATTTCAGATATTATTAGTTTCCAATTTATTATTTTCTATTGATGCAGAGCATCGGTGCTTTTTTATACATTTTTTACGCATAAGTTTTCAAACAGTTTTACTGTTTGCTAGAAACAGCTATAAAAATAGTCAATATTTTTCAAATCGCTCTTTCGCAGTGCTTTTCTTTCCTTTTGCCTTAGTGATCTTTTTCAGTAATTCTTCAAAGTTGTTTGGGTCGTGCCATCATCATCCGCGTTTTCGTGAAGTCGTTTCTCTTGTTGTTAAATTTATTCCATTTCAGTAATTTCTTTAATTAGGATTAAACGATGAAACCACCGAAGGGGTAATTTTGACGAATGTTTGATTTTATTATGTCGATCTCCAGACTTTATATAAAATTGTAAATTTAATCATTTATTGAAAGCTCATTTTGAGCCATTTGATAAGGCATTCGCGCCATTTCAAATCCAAATGTGATGTCCTTTTTTTTGGGCCAAGCTTCTTCTTGGTAGACAGACAGCAGTGGCTGTGTGTTGGTGATGTATTGGCCTTGGCCTAAAATGAGAATAGGGATTTTTCATTTGTTTTAGCCAGGTTTCGGCTTTTGTCTAATAGATTAGTTTTTAGATGTTTAGTGGAGAAATTGACTCTGTGAAGTCGAAGATGTAAACAATTTTAATTTTAGATTACGCACTTTCATGATTTTTATTTTAATTTCATTTAATTTTGTGTTGTTCAATATTTTTCTAATTGTCTGCATTTGAGGCAAATGATTTTTTGTAAATTTACATCTTTCGGATTCAAGCAACTTTCGATGCAATTTTATTGTTATTCTTTTTCTCTAGCGTACTTTGGACAAGTGCATTTTTATTAAAATGAAATCTGATCAGTGATCACCTCCTCTTTAATTTTAATTAATTCATTTAGATAAATGGCTAACTTCAACCAAAGCCTTTAAAAGAAAAATACATTAGCCCCCAGACTAACAAATACCAGAACCTCCTGAATGCCCGAATCATCCTCTCGTTGGCCCCTATAAAGGAGATAAGCATTGCGAAGTTCTTCGCATAAATCTGGACGCATAGAACTCTCCTTGAAAGTAATGGCATCGATTTGCGCAATCCGTGATATATTTTTTAATTTTTCGATTTTTCAACTGTTGTTATTCATTACTTTATTCCATCGTTTTGTCTGTCAAAAATGGATCCACTATTAAGCTTCAACCAACAGCTCTGCTGGTAAAATCATCTTTATTTAATTACGGCTCAATCAAAATTAATTCTCCATTTAATTATTTTTTCAAATTTTTAGACATTTGTTCGGCGTTCAAAGTCTCTCATTACTGTCATCTTAATAGAAATATTTTTCAAGTGTCGTTTCTTACTTGATTTGCATCCAATTGTGAAGAAGTGAACTCTCAAAGAGCTGGTGCCCAGCAAGACCATAGAGACCCCCGCCTGTCCCACTTCATCGACGACCAAATGCGTCACGCCATTCGTCCGTGTACGTCTTGAATTGCCCATTGAAGGGCTTTTTTACGTTAAACAAAAATTGCAAAATTTCGAAATTTTCAAAACTGTGTTCCTCGCCATGTACTGCTCACTCGGTAAACCCACAATGATAATTTTGAAGCCTTAAAAATTAAGGCATAGATTTCGTTCAGTTTTTTGGTCGTGGTCTTTGTTGTACAGTCCAATTGAGTTGATTGTTACTATTTTGGATTTTCTAACTGTTGAACTCCGGCCCGATTGGGCGCGGACAGTATTTAAATTTTTGAAGGAAAATCATTTCGAAAATCACACAAAAGTTGATATCAAAAAACTATTCACATACTAATAAAGTTTAGTTTTGTCTACAGCATGCTAGACGCCTCTGATCACACAAGTTTTCAACCAATTTTTACTTTTACAAATTGAATTTAAATTCAGAAAGAATTGCTACAAAAATACGTGAGCTCGGCATCCATTTCTTCATTCCCGAAAAGAATCACAGGGATGCTATCAGTTGCTCGAAATCGGTTTTTTAATTTTGAATGGAAATTAGCCATCGAAGGATTGAGAAGTTCATTTGCCATTCATTAAAGTCTGAAAATTCTTTTTAAGTAATTTGTGATGCTTTTCTGCTGTAATTTGAATTCAAATTTTATTTAATTAACTGCCGTTGTTCGTTGAAGATGAAGAGTATCCAATTCAAGTTCAATCCGGCTGCGTTTTAGGCCCAGCTCGGCCATTGAAGCGAAATTTTTAAACATTAATTTTTAAGGCTTCGTAGCCAAGTGGAGTCGTCTCCGATTCTTCAGAATTCACTTTTGAGTCATTTACCTATTTATTTTTAAATATTTAGTGTTTCCAATTCTAATTCACATTTTGCCCAATCGTGTGAGGTTGCGTGGCTTTTCAGCGGCTAAGGCATTCCCCTGCAGTGGCTCATGGGCTTTTGCAGACTTCTCCATTCATTCACTTTTTATTTAAATGATTTATTTTACATTTATTGCGTTTTTGCACGATCGGTTTTATGTTTTTATCCATCAGATGATGTTGATGTGCTCTTTGGCTGACGATTGTAGAATTCGCTTTTTATTCACTTTGTCCTTTTTGAACCATTTTTAATGTTTTTGTCCGTTCGGACATTTTTGTGAGTATTACTTTAACAATTTTAATTCTTCCCTCGCAGTGGCTCATTGAAATTAAATCCTTTCATTGCCTCCAAAAGATTTATTGGATATGATTTCGTAGTCCTTTTTAATGGTATTCATTTTGCTTGTTTGTTTTTTGAATTTAAATTAATGCATTTGATTTGTCCATGTATATTTCTCACTTCTTGTCTGTAATTGCGATAAGTTCTCCCCATGGCAGCTCTCGAGGAAGCACCTTCTGCACGAACATATTCTGGCATATCTTGTCGGGCCAAATCCACAGCCGTTCGAGTCGGTGCTGGTTCTTCAGCTGCGGCCTGTCTTCGCAATGACATTTGTGCATCACGCACCTAAGTTATTTAAATCGAATAAGATGGTGAGAAAATATATTTATCCTTTTATTTACCGATTCATGCTTTGCCGGGTGATTGTGCATTTTAGCGCCAAGTTTTCCCATTTTGAATTTTCCTTTCGCTTCATATTGCCATCCTAATTCAAAATTTAATTTCTGTTTGTTATCTGTCGTTGACTTATTGTTTTTGGACTGTTGTTGGTCCCAATTTTTCGTGCAGAATCAACGGGGTGTTGCCGTTTGTCAATTAATTCATTCCATTAATTTTAATTATGATTATTCGAAATTTTTCAATTAAATTGGCTAAAAGCAGTCTGGGCGCTCGAAGAATGAACGAAATTCTGTAAGGTTTAGAACTGGTTCGAAGTTGGCGATTGCTCCGGTATTCGTTGTTTATTGAATTTAGATTTATTTTAAATCCATTGGTTGCGGTTTCACAATTCCATTTTATTTAAGCAGTTTAACGTTGCTTTTAATTATTTTTATTGTATTTTTACTATTTTTATTTTAACAAAATTTCTGCGCTTTCTCAATTGCTGTCAATTTCGTAGGGAACAATGGTCCATGGGTGACCTCTTCTCGAACCAATTTTTGTAACAGTGAACACGTCAAGACGCCATCTGAACGAAAAAAAACGTCTATTGTGTGCATGTGTACATCTCGGTAACCCTTGTGGGTCTTGCAACAACTGTCGAGTTTCCCGTGTTCCCACCTGTCCAGGTGCGTGACGCTGGTTTCGGTCTGGATGGCGGCCAGCACCTCCACCAGCGGCTCGTCGCTGCTGAATGTGCCGCCCCAGTCCATGCAGCGACTCAGGTCGTTGCCGGTGCCGAGCGGGAGGAGTGCGATCGGAGGGTACGCGGGCCAAATCAACTGGTCCAGAGTGGACAGCACCTGAACGCGGGAATTGATTGATTTGGCAATGGACTCAGTCCTCAGTCAGAGCATACCCATCCGACGGTGCCGTCTTCGCCGCAGACCAGAATGCGCAGCTGGTTGCCGATCTTGCGGAACACCTCCAACCCGTACTTGGGGCCCCGCATCGCGTTGATGTCGAACACCTGGCGCGGGTCACAGTTTGCAGCAATCGAAGAGGCCTGGCTCTGCTAATTTTTTAAATTTAGTAATTTTTTCAAATCACAAAAAATTCGTTTTAAAACCCTATATTATTACTTTACTTCACCTCAATTCGTCGCCAGCACCATTTTTCTCTCACTGGCAACTCCGCCAAAGGAATTGGCGACGACAGGGAGGATGCCTCCCCCTTCTCTTCATCCTTCTCATCATCCTCTTCCTCTTCATCCAACCCGCCTTCTTCCTCCTCCTCCTCTTCTTCTTCTTCATCCAATCCGCCTTCTTCCTCATCTGCTCCATCTTCTTCCTTCGCCTCATGCTCCCCGCCTTCTTCCTTCTCCTCAGTCCTTTCCTTCTCCAATGGGCTTCGGCCACCTTCATCTCCGACCTCTTTCTCCCCATCTCCCGTCGCCGCCTCCTCCTCCTTCTCTTCATCACATCCTCCCATATCCGCACAATGGTCCATCCTCATTTTAAAGGTGCTGGCCTCTTCTTTATGCTCCTTGTAGCACTTGTTGAGTGCGCTCAAGTGTGGGGCCAGGCGGAGGTTTGGCACCTCAAGTGGCGTGGTGTCATAGGCAACTGTAAAAGATTGGGACAACCTCAACTCATTTCTTTATTTAGTCCTTTAAAACGTTAACGTGTTTTAACGACAATGGTGCTGTACACTGATCCCTCCTACAACAAACACACTGCTGTTCATCCAGGCCACGGAGCAGGTCGTTTGGGCGACGAAGGCTTTTGATAAACCATAACTCGGTTAAGAATTAGGATAATAATTTGAATAAAATGCCATTTGAAATCCCAAAGTATGCTCTATCCAAAGATATAATCAATTTTCGATTGACCCAAAAATTAACCAAGTTATGGCCAAATGTTCGAACAAGTTTCAAAGGCCCCCGTCGCCCAAACGATATGTATATGTACCGTCCAGGCCATCCATAACCCATCATTCCATCAATCAGCGTGAATCGAATAATACCTACTTTTGGTGACCAAAAAGAGTCCACCTTTCTTCAGACGGCCGACGCGGGCGGCCTTCATGCCGCTGAGTTTGTTGAACAGGCGCATTATACGCCACCACTCTTCTTGGTGGTTTTCGTCCATCGAGTCGGGTGCGTCCGGCCGCCCTCCTTCCCCTTCCTTCAAGAGCCCGGTGTCCAGCTCGAAGAAGAACACCAAGTGATGCCCTAATTCGTGGAGCACCGTCTCCACCACTTCCTGCCTGTCGGCTTCGGTGCGCATTTTGGCCAGACAACGGCGTCCAATCAAAATGCAGCCGAGCAGGATCTGGTCGCCCCGGAATCTGGCGTTGTATTCTGCCTCATTTGCAGAACTATGTAAAAACAAAATTCAATTTTTAATTCAATTTTTTAATTTAATTTTTTAATTCAATTTTTTAATTTAATTTTTTAATTCAATTTTTAATTCAATTTTTTAATTTAATTTTTTAATCAATTTTTAATTCAATTTTTTAATTTAATTTTTTAATTCAATTTTTTAATTTAATTTTTTAATTTAATTTTTTAATTCAATTTTTTAATTTAATTTTTTAATTCAATTTTTAATTCAATTTTTTAATTTAATTTTTTAATCAATTTTTAATTCAATTTTTTAATTTAATTTTTTAA
>VAHH01000114.1:44361-59418 GCA_013357305.1 Radopholus similis
ATTTTTTAATTTAATTTTTTAATCAATTTTTAATTCAATTTTTTAATTTAATTTTTTAATTCAATTTTTTAATTTAATTTTTTAAAATACTTTTCGCCCATGACGGCAACATGGACCAGAGTGCGGATGGCCAGCTGCTTCTGCTCCTTCGTCATCATGCCTACGATCTCAAACAGATCGAGTAGCGCTTCACGCTCTGGTCTGGCGATCTTGGCCCGCGCCCTTAGGTAGCCGCCCAGGCGATCATTCCACAAGTGGCCCATGAGGTGCTTTAAGGTTTAAATTTTTTAAATTTAAAATCAGTTTATTTTTCATTTTAATTTTGACGTCATCCATTTCAATTTGTCAAATTTTTAATTTAGCATTCAATTTAAATATGTATAAGCCATTTTTAATACATGACTTTTAAATTTTGCGCAATTTCTGACGACATTTTTGGATTTTTTGAATGACTTCATTCATTTCAATTTGTCATAAGCTATCATATCATTGATTTTCTGGTATTTAAATAAAGTATAAGCCGTTTTTAAAATTGAGCTTTCCAATTTTGCAATTTCTGATGGCATCTTTTGGATTTTTTAAAATTTTGGCTCTTCAAAATGCCTAACAAAATTTGTAAATTTATAATTTGACAGTCTAATGACCTTGAAAATAGCAAGCGCCTTTCCCCTCATGACCGCTGGGGTGTCCTTGGGCGCGGGATTGGCCAGCAGCTGGGCAAACGGCACCAGAATGCCCTCGCGGGCGATGACCGAGTATTGCCTGTACGGGTCCAGGTTCCATTGGCGACAAAAGATCGCACGCGCCAATCGCTCTTGGCTAACTCTTTGAGCCATTGTACTAAAAGACAAATACAAATTACCTACTATATAATATTATACAACTAATCCCTCCAAATCAAGTAGATTTCTTATCTTTTCATAATAATCTGGAGCAAATCAAAAAATAAAAAATTTGACAATTTTTATTCAGAAAAAAAATTAAAAATAGAAAGTCATATGCTTTGTCAGTTATCACATAACAAAGGAAATACTGTCCGTTTCAAGTGTTCATTGGCGCCCGATTCCGAAGCTCCGAATCCCGAAACAATGGCAAAAATAAACTGAAATTGATAGGGGAAAGGGAAAAAATCAAAAGAAATAATCAAAATATAATCAAAGTGAATAAAAAAGCAATCAAAACCGCATCTAATTGCTAAAATCTCGAATGTGACCGCTGCCGAATGCATGGAATGTTCCGGCGCCTGGTCCAGCCGCTCTACCCGGACGAGCGCATCTCTCTCCAAGTTCCGAAAAATAAATTTTAAACTGCTCAAATCCAATATTTATTTACGAAACGAGATTTTTGACAAAACCTCAAATCTGATGACAAATCAGTTTGAGGTGAAATGAAATTATGAAAAACATTAATTTAAAATCATTCATTCCCAACAATAATCAATTAAAATTCTTTATATCAGAAAATATTACATATTTTGCTGAATGTTGTACAAGAACTTGCAAAATGATCAATATACGGGGTCGAGTTATGGTCGAAAAATCGATTGGAGATTTCCATCCAAATGGGTCGGGTAAAGCAGCTGGACCAGGCGCCTGAACAGTTCTGGGGTGTGCCCAAGGCAGGTGTCGGCCGGATGCGAGAAGTAGTGGGTCACGTCGGCAAGCGCCTCTCCGAACTCCTGGTTGGCCTTGTGGTCGCGTAGCTTCAGGAAGGCGCTTCGGCGCGAGTTCAGCACGTGCTGACCGGACTGCAGACGCGGCGCCTGGGAGGGAGCGGTGAGCTGCTGCGAGACGAAGGCGTGCACAACCGCGGTGAGGATATGCAGTCTGGGTGGGGTGGAAAGTGTGTCCCCTGCCACTGCCAACATGTGTGGCTTGCCTGTTGGAGTAGGTGGGCTTCCGTCCCAGACGGGTGACCATCGAGAACAGCGACCCGCCTTTGCCCTCCTCCGCGTACACGCGATGCAGCCAGCCCAGGTAGGCGTCCAGTTGCTCGTGCGCCTCCGCCAACGGGATGCCGTTGGCCGTGAACAGACGGATGCACATGCACTGCCACTTCTCGACGCAGAGCAGAAAGGCCGGCTCGTTGTTGGTCACATGTCTGGGTGGGGATGAAATGAAACAAAGTGATAAGAGATCATTCAAATTCCCGATTTCCCATTACTCACTTTGGCTTGATAGACGCGAGGAATTCGGCGAGCCGTTTGAGCAGTTTCTGCTCCTCCGCCGGTGAGCTCAGCGCCGCCATTTCGCGCATCAGATGGGCGTTCAGCGCCAGAAAGTGCGGCTCCTGTGCACTGTAGAGCCATTCCTGGGCGGCCACCGGGACGTGCGTCCACTGCGAAATTTCGCGCCATTCACTTGTGCCGCCACTCCTCTTGAAGTAGGCATTGATGCACGCCTCCAGAAGACCGATCCCGAGTTGGCGCTGCATGTCCAATGGTGCGTTGGCCAGCGCTTGCAATGCGGTGCTCGCCAACAGCAGGACCAGTGGCGAGTCCGGATTGTCGGAGAGCCACTCAATTAGACGCGCGTAAAATGCATCCACCGTAGCGCGGCACTTCTTCGCTTGTGCTCCACCGTTGACACTGTTATTCACATGGTCGGCCCAAACAGCGACGAACTCTCGTGCCATGTCCAAGTAGTCCGCCTTGTCATCTGAAACAGCGGTCTGGGAATTATTGAAAACTTAACAATTCAAAGCATCTCTTTACTGGCTCCGACGAGCACGAAGTTTGCTTTGGCCAACGCGTCACTGTAGTACCGAAGCTGGTCTGCGCGTTCAATGTCGTTGGACGATTGCCGAAAGAGGAGGCGGAGCTGGGTGCGTATGTAGACGGTGCGCTTGCGGGCCAGCTCATCACCGGGGAGGCCCTTCGGGGTCGGCACAGGCAACGTGGAGATGTGGCATGTTAGGCGCCAGATGCTCTGCCAACACTGCTGCGCCTCGTCCAAGCCGGCAGTGGTGGCAATTCCTGACGATGCACTGCCGCCGGCGTTGTTGAACCACTCCTCGGATGAGGGGAAGGAGTCGCTGAGCAGTGTGCCAACTCGTTCCACCGTTACCGCTTTGACGAATGCCCACGCGCATTGGTCGTGGAGCAGCTTCAGCAGAGAGCACATTGACGCGCGGGAACGCTAAAGCCCAAATTTTTGCACTGAAACAATGCTGCTTTTCTCTCCACCGTGTAGTTCTCGCGGCGAATGACGCATTTGGCGAAGATGGACAGCAAAAGAGAGTGGAATTCGCGCCGAGCCTGTTCCGGCTGGAAGCCCTTTTGGTACTGGTGGATGATCTGGGGCCATGGCAGCCGGACCAGGAGTTCGGCCACAATTTGTGCCATGCCGACAACATCCGCCGCCTTCGCGCCGTGCGATGACAACAATCGGTCCATGTGGTCCAGGTCGATCAGGGTTGGCCAAAAACGCGTCCAGTTCAGCGCGATCAGTTTGTTCTCCTACAGAGAGCAAATTTTGATTGAAAACCCGAAGTTCTTTGTCTAGCCCACATAGACTGCGTGGATGTGTTTCAGTCCCTGAGCGTTGTTGCCACGCAGTTCATCGCCCACCAAGCGTTGTGCAAAGTACTGCCAGAAGAGTGCCTCTGGCGACTCGGAGCCGGGTGGAATGTACAGCGTGAAGGGCAGCCAGAGCAGGTACCGTATGAGGCGGTCCAGAACGGAGGAGGCGAGTGGCTGTTCTGCCACGCTCCACGGCGCCAGATTAGACACGGGCACAGGCTCGAGTAGCGGGGCCCAACAGGACTGGGCGTTGCGAAACGCCCTGGTCAGTTCTGGAGAGCGAATATCACAATTGCTATGAATGTTCAAAGGTCCTACCTGTTTCCATTGTGGATGTGGAGGCGTCTGCGCGAAACGTTGCGCGGACGTTGGCGCGAAGAAAGAAGTCAGCCAGTGCGCAAACGCGTTCCAAATAGGGCGACCAGACGGCGAACAGGCGAGTGCTGAGCTCACGACGCGAACTGGCCAGTTGCTGTGCGATCAGTTGAAAGCACTCCCGGGCCTGAAAAGAGAAACTATGATTGTGTTTTGCACACAATTTAAGATTTAACCTTTTCCGCGCTGATCACATCGCTGTTTGCGCCACTCTTTCTGCTGGACGTTGGCGACCGCCTCGAGGACACAAAGTCCGTTTCGGCCAAAACAGCGTCGATGTCCAATCGCCGCGAAATTTCGCACAGGAGTTCGGCAGGAACACAACTGAGCAAAAAAGTTCCTCTTATTATTTAAGCATTGCTTTTGTCTCACTTTTTGTCGCATCCGCTGAGCGCAAGTCGCAGCCCCTCGGCCAAGTTGTACGGGAAACGATGGAACATCGCCTGCACAAAGTGCCTCATGCAAATTTCGCCCAACGGGAAGTGTAGTTGTTGCTGCAGCGCATTCGCACTTGTCACCGACACCAGGTTCTCGAACATCACCGGCATCAGCGAGTGGAACTGGAATTGGTCACCATTCTTCTCAGCATCATGAAAATTGCGAAGTTCGCTAAAAATTTAATAATGAATGATGCATCATTCCAATCAATTCCCCGTCTTTGTTCACCTGCTAATGTACTCCAAGCGAGCGCTCGCAATTGCCAGTGCATCTGACTGGGCGAACAGCTTGGACAACTCTTCTTCGCGCTCACGCCGGTTCTCGTTCATTTTCGTTGCCACCTCTTGGCTGTATTCACTCGCCGTGACCTGAAGTGCGTGCTCCAGCTTATAATAACACAGTCTTGATTCAATGAAACACTGACCGTTAGATTGCAGAGCGCCGGGCGAGGACACCGATTGGACAGGAGACTGCCACATTGTAGCACAGCATGCAACTGTTGTTGGCTCTCTCTGTAGAGCGACTGGAACAGCTCCAGATATTTGATGTTGCGTGCGTCCACATTCTCGCGTGTCGACAGAAATGCTCTAAAGCTGAATGATGTTTAAAAATCAAATTTCTCGTTCATACTTGGTTGCCCGGTTTAGTTCGTCCAGGTAAGTTTTGAACTTGACCAGCGCGCCGGACGATGCAGTTCCCGCTCCAAACGGGCCGAATCCGGTCAACTCAACTCGGTCGTGTTGTGGGAGGTTGCGATGTGCGGGCACCGACGGAAACGGCGCTGTGCCATCGCTGATCAACGAGGTCCGACGCGATGGCGACGAAGAGGTTGCGGAATCGAGTGCGGAGAAGAACTGCGTCAGCGTACTGTAATGAGGGGTCGTAGTCCGATGGTGTGGCGAAGTGTTCGCTGATGGCGAATCGGCCATGTGGCAATATTGCGCGAAATGGCGGGCACTCCGTTCGTTCTCGGCTCGAACATGCGCCATATCCACAAATTCGGCCCAAATGTTCTGAGACAGTAAATATAAAAACGTTGGATGGACCATTGGGGACTCACATCATACCCGGAAATTAGCATTTTGCCGATGGCCTTCAGCAAGGCATCATTGGTTTGGGCGGACGCTGAATCCGGCAGATGTCGATTGGACTGCTCTTCGTCCGCGGAAATGGATTCAGCATTCAATTGCGCGTTGAATTCGGGGAAGGAGGCCTGTTCGGCATCGGCACGCAGTAACAGGAAGGTGGCCCAAGGCGACACCGCGAACAGGCTGGAGGCGATCAGCGGAGGATGAACGTGTGAGGAGAACCATGAGAGAGGTCCACGCGACTTGTCCCGCCACGTCTGGCATTGGGCCTTAAACACGAGTGGAAATCATACAAAATATTAACTTTAACCCTATAAAAAGCCACATTTTGGATATTCGGTTGTGGACTTGCCTTGTGCACATTTTTGAGCATCTCCACGGCCCCGAACATTTCCTGTGGGTCGTACACGATTGCGCATCTCGCCACCTCGCCGACCAAGTGCAGAATGAACTTGTCCGCGTTCCACTCGTACATCTTCTTCTGGCAGGTGAGCAGTTGCAGCCAGGCCAGCGCCAACTGGGTTCGACGGACAGCAAGGTTGTTGTTGGACGACGCGGAAGGTGAGTTGGCATCAACAACGAGTTGGTGCTGAATTTAGAGAACCGATCAGTAGTGGTCTTCTTTATGCCCCCACTCTGACCGCACCACAATTGAGCTGGAAATTAGGCTGAGCACTGGGCCCGGGAATTTGTCGGCGCCCATCAACAGCTGGAGTGCGTACGCGGATTCGTCTGCGTGGATGAGGCGCTCCAAGCATACGCAGAAACTGGAAATGTCCGATATGTGCGCATTCCATCATCTGGGATTGTCTTACGTTGGATTCGAAGTGAACAGGCGAATGGCGTTCTGAGTGGGATGGGCGTGCACCAGGCGAGAGAGCAGTATCACAGAGGCGTTGAAGCAGGAGGCGTTGACCAACTCTTGGAAGAGTCGAAGACCCGATTCCATGAAGGCGTTTGGCCTGAAAGCGAGGAGGGAACTAACTGTTGAAATCCGTGCTTGAAAATTGGGCGCTCACGTTGAAAGACACTTCTGGATGGAGTGCACGTAGAATGCGGTGAGATCGTTCGGGGGTTCCGGGGCAGTGGGCCGTTCGGAGATTTTCAGCCTGAGCAGCACGTCCCAGCAGAACTTGTCGAACTGCTGTTCCATATCCGGGCACTTCATCGCTAACCGGGCCGCCTTGTTCACGGACTTGGCGATCAGCGAGTTGCGCGACTTGCATTGCACAATGTGCGCCTTCACCAGCGTCTCGGCGCACGCGTCATGCACTTCGACAGGAATCCACAGTTTTTTCGGGGGTGGCGAATAGGCCATTTTGCTCTCTTCGCCGGGTGCTGCTGTTGCCCTTGCGGACCAGTTCAGCGATGAGAGAACGCGGCGCGCAATTGCCGACGCGGGGTGCCCGACCGGTCTGTTGATGAGCCATTTGCCCAGACGGTCGCTGATGTCAGCGGCAGACATTGTGCACACGTGCAGCGGAACGTTTGCCAATATGTTGGCCGCGTACTCGTCCAAATGGTCCACGTGGCGGTCGATGTAGCGCAGCACGACAGTCAACAGGGACGGATTGCGCTCAATCAGCACGCCCATCGCCTCGGATCCGACCTAACAAAAAACATTTGCATAAAATGGCAGATTGGAGCTGCTCGCCTTGTAGAAGTCGTCGCGGGAGTTCTCGTTCAGAAAGCAAATGTCGATCAGCTCCGTGACGAAGTGATGCACGTCCAGCTCGGAACGGGACACAACCGCGGCAAGTGCTGACACCGTGTAGGTGAGATCGTCGCTGCCGCGCGCCACTCCGCCCATTTGGTCGACGAATGATCCGCCTGTGGCACATCAATTGTTTGGAAAAGGGGGCCAAGGTAATTGTGTCGCACCGCTTTTGACGCGCTGGACCAGTTCGGCATCCGGAATCTCGTAGAGTGCGCGCACAGTGGGCGTTTGGCGTGTTGGCGGGGAGCGCAACAACAACTGGCACCGGAGTCGGCATGATTCGCTCACAATATCGAAGGGGAAGTCCACCAGGAATTGACGAATGCCGGCACTGAACGAATGGATGAACGTTATTTGTGTCATCAATAAATAAAATGGAAAATATTTTTTGTTAACCTAAATATTGATTTTCGGGCCCAAAGATAAAACAATTCTTCTTGCCCCCAAAGTCTCACTTTTTCTTGGACACAAGGTAGTAGACCGCCTGGAGCACAATTCTGTTCACTTCGTTCTGGACCAGTGCCCTGCAGTCCTGCTCCAGTTCGGTGCGAGTCAATTCCCAATAGGCGCAAAAGAAGTGCACAATCTTGTTGATGCAATCAGCGATTTTCTTGCTCAGGTTTTTGTGCGCTGCATGTGTTTGAAGTCCTTCGTTCAGAATTTTGAGCAGAATGAGCACAAACGACACCAGTGAGTACAGAATGGGCACTCGGCTGCCTTCTGCAATTTGAACGGACGGAAATTCTGATTGCTGATTGTGATGCGACTTACGATGCAACAAGGTGAAGTGTCGAAATGCGAGATTGAGCAGCGGTCGAATCGGGAATTGGGAGAGCAGTTCGACCAGGTCTCCCTCGGTCAGCTCCGCAATGGTGGTGCTGTCCACCTCGTCGCCTTCCTCGCTGACCACGTTCCAAGCTTCGTCGCCTTCGTAGTACTTTGTCACGCGGACCATGAACTGGTCTCGATGCCTGATAAAAAATGAGATTGTAAATAAAATTGGAAATCAAAAATCGATCAATTGTATTCACAGCTAAGTGCTTTTTTGAGTACCTGATCGGTTGCATGAGTGTGCTTAAGAGCGCCACAAAGTTGTTCATTGCGTGCCGTTGATCCAATGCGGGGACATTGACGAAGGTTTGGACCAGGGAAGCGCCCCAGCTCGCAATGGGCGAAGGGGTGCGGAGCAAATTGCACAGCAAAAAGCACTGGTCGTCCCCGGTGCACGCTTTCAGCAGGACGGCGGACTTGATAAATTGAAAGCACTGATTTTGCTGGATGAGCTGTTCACAGACCAATTCACTGATCCAGGCGATGAGTGAGTCCCGATAGCGCACTGGGAGCATTGGGAAGCGGAGGAAATGGAACAGGTCGGAGAGAGCGCCACGAAGTGCCCGTCGAGATGGCTTTGAGGACGCGCCGGTTGTGACCACTGAGATAGGATAAAAATATATTTATAGCACACAGAAGGAAAAATGTTTGCTGAAAATGTTTCACATACGGATAGGGGCTAAACCGGGCTGCAGCTGATGTTCGACGAGAAAGCGTTCGCGGAGCTCCAGCACCGCCCATTGGAGTTGGAGAGCGAGTGCGCGGACGCGAACTTCGCCGCACATTCCCGTGTCGAGCTCGCACTCGGTCAGCGTGTCCAGCGCCTCTTTGAGCAAGACGAGCTGCTCGGGGTGCAGTTCTGCCGTCTTGTAGAACACTTCTCCACTCGCACTCCGCTCGCAACCGCACTTCCCCTAAAAACGAACATGGGAGGTCTTAGCGTTGTGCTTGCTCCATTCAGGTTCAAACCCGGTTGGAGAGGAAGCATTTTTATTTTGCCAAACCTGATGTAGTACGCGCTGTTCGGTGACTGTCCAAACTTGGTTGTTCGCTGCGCGCAATTCCTCCACAGTTTTCGCCTTCACATCCTCGTTGCTCTGCACCCGTTCGCAGGCCTCTTTGTACGCCAAAAGCAGTTCGTAAAGGGAATTCCTCGGTTCAATTTCTTGCTGAAAACAAGGGAACAGTTAGAACATGTACAATTGGTCCATACCTGGACGAACACGTCCACAAAGTCGTCGACAAATTCCAACTGTTCATTCTGGTAGTACTCCAGCAGTTGTTGTTCGCTCAACAGTTCGGACTCGCCCGACTCTGCTGCCATCAATTGAGCACGAGTTGGCGCAACTTCTGCTGTTGTTGACAGACGCGGGTAATAGCAAAGCTCTGAAAATGAATAAAATAAAAGAATTGATTTCTCTTTTACATACCGCTCGCTTCCTGTGGATGTTCAATGGAAATCCGAGGTGGCTCTGGCATTGTGTGCTGCTTAAGCGTCAATTGATTTCACAAGTTCAATGTTGTTTCAAACCTTGTTCTCTTCGCTCCCCTCTTTCTTCTGTGCACTCGCCAAATCGATCCGCCCACAACAATGGTCATTTTCGCTCCGCGCACTCTCTGCACTTTGCCCCGCTTTTTCCGACGTTACTAACCGCACTTCCCCGACGCAGTTGTCGCTTTTCTGGGTCAATCCTGCACTTGCCTCATTTTGTGTTGAAATCTCTCCATCTGCTGTCGAAGGTTTGCTTAGGGATTTTTACAATTTTATTCGCTACTCAAATGCAGTTTATAAACCTTGCGGACTCTTGTTCGCCAATTCCACAAGTCCCATTCTGCGGTTCGATAGCACTACTGGTCGTTGGATTTTCTGAATTGGATTGAAGAAATGAAAATATTAAAGTTCGTTCCCACCCTCATCAGAAATCAGCAATTCATCGAGAGTCGGCGCAACAGGCACTTGTCCTGGCGGGAGTTTGTTTTTCGTTGAAGCCTTTTTCGTTTTTATCGCCTCCATACTGTTTAAAGCCATAAATTTATGAGTATGAACAGTGGATGACACGCTATTGCCGAAAAATAATGACATTTGTTCTCAATTAAAGATTAATTACTGATTAGTAACAATTCAACGAGACAATGCGATTTTCCATGTCAAGTCTTTAACCATATTAACTTGGAACAAAATTTAACAAAACGACAACAAGTTCCTTTGCCTTTCCGCTTCGCTGGGTTTGGTCAAACATTAAATTGTGTGTGAGATATCGGGATTTCGGCGGCATTTGATTCCTCACTTCACTTTATGCGGCCATTCCTCCTCCAGCGCCGCCTGCATCTCCGCCTCCCTCCTTCTTCTTTGTTCCGCTCACAATGTCGTCAATGCGTAACAGCATGATTGTCTCAAAATGTTTAACAGTGTTATAAAAGTTCCGCGAAAGTACCGTTTCAATGGCCGTCTTTATGGCCTGCAGCCGAACGTTGACCGGGTCCCATATGCCCAGCTCGTTCATGTCGGCCAGTTCGCCGCTCTGTCCGTTGATGCCCCAGGTCCAGTTCTTGTCCGGCTCCTGGGCGTGCTTTGCGCGCAGAGTGGTCAGCTGACGGATGGTCGAGCCGCCGCAGTTCTGCACCAGAGTGCGCGGAATGATCTCCAGCGCTGCCGCCACCGCTGCGTAGGGAGCATGACGAACCCCCTGGATGGACTTGCTCTTCTCGATGAGCGCCTACATGAAATGGTATTACTCCAACAATTCACTGCACAGCTGTGCTTACATTTGAAAGCGCCATTTCGAGTGCTCCCGCGCCCGGCACAACACTTGGATTCATCAACACATTGCGCACACAGTGGACGGCGTCCTGGATGTTGCGGTCCACCTCGTTGATGATGTCCTTGCTCGGACCGCGTAGCACCACCGTTACGGCGGTGGTCTGCTCGGCGGTGACCCACGCGAAGTACTCGTCGCCCACTTTGGTGATCTCGAACAGGTCCGCCTGGGTGCCCACGTCGCTCTCGCGCAAATCCACAGTGTCGTTGACGATTCTGGCCCCGGTGACACTGAAATGGCGCAATGTTTGTTAAACAATTTGGGTGTGTGTATGTATAATAAATACCGCGCCAGTCGATTGTTTTCCGTCTTTTTGAGGCGGCGCAATGCCGTGATTCCCGCACGGACCAGGTAGTGCTGGGCCAGGTCAGAAATGCCCTTCTCAGTGAACACTAGGTCCGGCTTGACCGCAATGATCTCGTCGCACTGGCGTTTGATTTCCTCCTCCTCTTGTTCCAGCACACGACTGAAGTCCTGCTCCTTCATGATCTCCAGCGCAGTCTGGCTCTCGCCCTTCTTGTACTCCAAGGGACAATCCAGCAGCACAATGCGCGGCTTCTCAATGCGACGACGCATTTTTGGGTGCACAATGTCCTGCAATGCAAAGAAAATGAGGCACAAGTGGACATTAGAATGGCCGTTCATCACATACCTTGTTCATCACAACGCCCTTGACCACTCTGCTGTCCTCAATTGCGCCGCCGGGGATTTTCTCGATGCGGCAATAGCGCTTGATGTCGATTTCGCGGTAGTCGTTCTTGTTCACCTCAATGCTGCGCACCGCGTCGAGCGCAATCCCCACAGCCAGGTCCATGTACTTGGAGAGCATCTTGGTGCCCAGACAGGACCTGACCACTTGCTTGAGCGCTTCCTCGTCCTTCAGGTCAACAGATTTACTAAACATGTTCAAAATGACCCAGCGAATACCAAAAAAGTGTGAACCTGAATTTCTCCTGAGTCCACTTAATGATGTCTTCTAGTGCCATGCGATAGGCCTGTGGAAGAGGAAAGTGTACCTTATTAGAAATTTGCATGAATATGAACAAGTTGAAACCTGAATTATGACGGTCGGATGGATGTTCTGCTCCAGGAACTGTTCCGAGCGGGCGAGGAACTCGCCGGCCAGGATGATCACCGATGTTGTACCGTCGCCAGTCTCCTCGTCTTGGGTGCGCGCTATCTCGATCATGGTCTTCGCCGCCGGATGTTTCACGGTGATCTCGCGCAGAATTGCGTTCCCGTCGTTGGTGAGCACAATCCCGCCCATCGGATCCATAAGCATCTTGAGCATCGCGCGCGGTCCCAGACTCGTGCGTATCACGTCGGCGACCATCTTGGCTGCGCTAATGTTCTGTTGTTGCACTCGGTGGCCCTGTTCGCGTTCGGTCGAATGATTGATAATGATCAGTGGCGCTCCTCCTCGCATCATCTTTGCTTTGCTGATGTCTTGGTCTGTAGGTAAAAAATATACGAAAATATTGTGATAAATGATAATGATAGTGACCAATAAGCAATAAATTGATTAAAAATAAAGTAATGGTCTTGTTCGGGTTAAATCCATTAAAATCGATCTTGTTTGATTAATGACAAGTCATTTTAAACAAATCAGAATTCGGAAAAGAAAACGACATCTCAATGATCAGGTCATACATCAGTCATCACGTTTAAGACCAGAATTGTCATATCCCAAATAGTAGTGTTGTGCGTGAATACAATTTCTAATGAATTGAATCAGAACTTATCAAGGAAGAAATGGGAATTGATAAAGGGATGAATGCTTATAAAAAGGTACAAACATGATCAAATTTCCGATGTACGGTGCAATAAATCCTCGAAAAACAATCTTTTCATCAACATCTCTCATCCTTCCACTCTCAATACTGTCCGCCCGCACCCCACTGTTGTTGTGGCTGTTGCCCGCTCCAAGCTGGACCTGATTGAATGTGAATTGGTGGACTGGTTCAAAATGCCAAGTTTTACCTCCGCCCGAAGGTGCTCCCCACTGCTGGGATTGTTGGGGTGCACCTCCTCCGCCCCATTGCTGATCCGGTCCAGCGGGCGCCGCTGCTGGAGCCCCCCACTGAGGCTGTGCCACTGGCTGAGCTGCATAACCGCCGGCAGCAGGTTGTCCATAAGGGGCCGAATAGCCTCCGCCGGCTTAAATGGAAAAGATCAGGAGTCAGATTTCCAATGATTGATTAAGTCAATCAAACCCCATGGCTGTGGCGCGCCTCCGTATCCTCCTCCATAGGGTTGTGGTGCCGACCCGTAGCCTTGAACTCCTCCGTACGGCTGCTGGTATCCGCCGCCATAGCCTCCGCCATGCCCATATCCTCCGCCTCCCTGTCGTCCTCCGCCCCCGTACCCGCGATCTCCGCCGCCGCCACGTCCACCGCCACGTCCTCCTCTTCCACCGCCGCCTCCACCACCACGCGAACGCATGCCCCGCTCCATTCGATCGCGCTCATTCTGTTGCGCTTTTGCGAGCTCATCTTTGCTCAGTGCCTTCTTCACGTCGCATCGAAAGCCAAGAATCATGTGCGAGCGAAGCAGAGCACATCAAAAAAGGAATTTTGTTGAAATTGTCCACTATGGACTCCACATACCTATCCACCGGATCATAGTCATCGAAGGTGATGAACGCGAACCCACGGTTCTTGTTTGTGTTCTTGTCCACCATCATTTCCACCTGTTGTGCACAGTTTTAATAACATTTGGATCAGAAATTAATCAAAACCTTGACCACCGCGCCGAACTCTGAGAAATACTTGGTGAACGCTTCTTCATCGTGTTCCTCGCGAACCCCCGAAACGTAAAGACGCTTGGTGGAAAAATTTGCGTCTGGCTTCCCTGATTGGTCACGAGGTATCTATTGGAAGGGAAGGAATTGTTTAGCTACCTATTGTTTTAGATTTGCTTACAGCTCGTTTCGGGTCGACGACACGTTCATCGATTGTGTGCGGGCGAGCTGCCATTGCCCGATCAACCTGAACGTTCAGGATTTAGCGCTATAAATTCATCTATACAGACAGATCAAACCTCTTCAATGCTCGAGAAGGTCACAAAGCCAAAGCCACGAGAACGCTTCGTTTGTGGATCGCGCATCACCACACAGTCGGTGAGCACTCCATATTGGGAGTAGAATTCGCTAAGCGACTCGTTTGTTGTGTTGATCGAGAGTCCGCCAATGAAGAGCTTGCAAAGTGGTTCGCCATCTCGCGGTTTCTGTGAATTGGCGACTTCCTCCTTTGCTTCGACATTCGCGGCAGGGGCACCATTTGCTTCTTCATCTTTGACGTCCTTCTAAAGTTGGAAATATTAGCTGATTAGGATTACATTCGAAAACTGGAACAAATGTTGAAATAATAATTATTAATGTGAATTCGTTGAAAGTTAAAATAAATCGGTTAACCATATTGATATTGTAGTGTCAATGTGTGATGCTGTGAGTAGCCTAGTCCGATTTAAACGTGTGTTCTACTTGAACTCTTCTGCCTAATAAACTGTATCACGATGCTCCTACAGATCAGAGATCACACAGTTAATAGCCCGTTACTAATGCTGTACCACAATTGACAAGTTGCGAATATGTTGCTTTCTAGAACAAAAAGTTAGTGACTTATCCATACTTACTATGTTTTATGTTGGTCTCGTATATCGAACAGTACATAAATGTCACTAATAATGGTTATTTTTCTGGCTTTATTGGCAGCGTAAAACGAATGCTCTAATCATAGCCTTATGATTATGAATAATGGCTAAACGTGTTTCACTCATACCTTGTTAATGCCGATTTGCCGATGCTATTTTCAAATCCAAAAATAGGCCGTTAGAACCTTAGGACCTTAAGAGTAAAAAGAATGCAAAATTGATTGTTTGGTTTGCACTTTGCATTGCTCTCAAACTCTCAATCAAATTGTAGAAGGAAGAGAGGTGAGCACTGAGCAGAGAACAAGGAAGTGAGAAGGGACAAGGGAAAGCTAGAGAAGGAAACGGCAGGATTGCATGCGCATATGCGCATGAGGGAAGCATAAAGGATTAGAGAGTAGGAGTAGACGTTTCGGTAATAAGAGAGACAAGGCGCCAAGACAAGGTCCGCGCGCTTGAGTAAAATAAGAAATAAGAAATAACTTACAAAGCACAAAACGATGGCGCGTACACGAAATGTCCCGCTTCAGAAAATACACGAAATGTCCCAGAATTTGGAGTCAAAGTTGACGGATATTAGAGGGGTGCACCAACAGTGTTCAAGAAAATTTGAAATAATTC
>VAHH01000115.1:0-21569 GCA_013357305.1 Radopholus similis
TGGGGCATTTTATCACCGGCACTGCGCCCAAAGTGACGCACACCGCGAACAGGTCGTTGGCGATTGACGCGATAAGCGCGTCGATCTGCTCGCCCGTGGCAGAGGGGTCGTTGATGGCGAAGAAGGAGGTGGGGCTTTGCGGGGAGTAGCGGCGCAGCATGAACAAGTCCTCCTCCAGCGAGATGAACGACAGGAACTGGTCCGTCAGCTGAATGTGGATTTTGAGATTCTGGCCAAACACAATATTTCCAAACTTCATATCTGGGAATTAAATCAATATGACTTTCAACAAATATATGCCTGACGAGATTTGGAGGGGCCCATTCAATTCCCCAAACCTTTTGAATTTGCTGGGTGGTGCCTCCGGCTACTGCGTTCACGGCCAAGTCCTCGAGCAGCGGACGCGGAATGGGCGAGATCATGTTCAGGTAGTAGCTGTCGTACATGGCGCGCTTCAAATCAGCGCAGATCAGTTGGACGTTCTGTTCGGTGGGTGCCACAAAGTACACGGCCGGAACATCCGGCAGCGATTCGCGTTGCGCATCCAGCAACCTGCGAAAAACGATAGTGTGGAAAGTGGTAAACTGAATTATAGAAGTAACACGCATTTCCAGAGCTCTTTCTAATCGCACACTTACAAATGCAGTGTCACGCCCAATTCCCGTAGCTGCTTCACATTGAGCAGAGGCGAAATTGTGTCTTGGCTTTGCCGGTCGAAGATCAGCAATTTCCAAACCGGTTCAACGGCCAGCGAGGTGCTCAACGGCTGATTCAGATTCAGCACTTGCTTCAGCGCGGCTGAATCAAATTTCGGACAAATCAACACATCTCAAAGCTTATCCTGCCTGTTTGTCGCGTCCTTACACTTTCAATTAAATTTTGTTGCTGCGAGATCATGTTCAATTAATTAATTGGCTCTAATCGGAATAAAACTACTAAATTTGCTAGATTAAAAAATGTAACACTCCCCCGACGCTTTTTGCTATTTCTCGGACGTCAATTTTTTCTGCCAACAAAAACAATTTTTTTGCCAACAAAAAACAATTTTTTGCTAAAACTTCCATTTAGAATGTTCGTATCAACAAGTATCATAGCTCATTCGATGCGTCTCGACGAGCTGATTCGAATGGTACTGGAATTAGACCGATCCGACCAATATGGACAAAGTTATGACATGTCAACTGGGCCGCAAGTCATGAGACTTTGCACGTCATAATCATAACTTGGCCCAAAATGATCAGATCGGCCTAATTTTGGTATCATTCGAATCAGCTCGTCGAGATGCATCGAATGAGCTATAATACTTGTTGATACAAACATTCTAAATGGAAGTTTTAGCAAAAAATTGTTTTTTGTTGGCAAAAAAAATTGTTTTTGTTGGCAGAAAAAATATTTTGCCCTATTTCTCGCGGGTGACATAATGCCAAGACTGACACATCATTATTTATTCATTATTTCATTAATCATTAACATTATTATTTCATTTATTAGTTTTCATTAAATGTAAATTGTAAATTCATTCAAAAAAGATGATTGCACTGCGTCTGCACATTCCTATTCTACAATAAATACTTTATTATCAATTTTGAAAATTAAACTGCCCACACAAAATCTGAAGGTAAGAAGAGGCAAGTAATTTAAGTGATTAACTCTAGATAAGTCAATAACTGGTGCCGAAAGTGATATAACAATGCTGAATCGAGATGTCCTTCAGTCGTTTTTCGCTGCGGCCTCCTTCTTCTTAAGCGCGCGTTTGCGGGTCTGCATCGAGCTATCGCGCATGAACTTGTCCAAAATCGGGGCGGGGACGTACTTGAAGAGCACCTCAGCCTGGGGAAAAGTACTCTATTCTTGTTAAATTGTAAGAAAAAACTTGGATCTGATGCGCCAGACAGCCAGTAGTTTCGTCAGTGAGGCCGATGCTGCGCACCGCTTGACGCGTGAATTCCTCCGGGCTTGGAGTGAAGAAGGAAGCCTTGCGCACCTTGGCCATTTTTGTCGCCACCATCATCGGGCACACCGTCTGGATAACGATGCCTGTGTCCGCGTACTCCTTGCGCATGATCGACGACAGCCAGCACACGTATTTCTTGGTGGCCGAGTAAATGGCCAGATAGAACCAGTCAAAATAGCCGGCCGACGAGGCTACGTTCACGACCACTCCGCGTCCGCGCTCTGCCATATGTTTGAGCACATAAGCCGACAGGACGGTGGCTGGCACGGTGTTGATCACGGTGATGTCGGTTACTCGTTTCAGGCCACCCTCGATCCGGTCAAAGCGTTCCGGGTATTCGTAGCTCATGCCCACATTATTGACTGGAAAAGATCTATTAGTAATTCAGGCGAGACTTTCTGCATTTTACCGTAATATTTTCTTTAATGTGATTTCAAGTTTCGACTGACCAAGCATTCCGATTTCGATGTCGCCCAGCTGAGAGAAGATTTGCGTTTCGTAGTCGTGGAGACTGGCATTGGTGAAGTCGAAAGCGATCGTGCGTATCTCCACATGGCTGTACTTCTGTTTGATTTCTTCGGCCACAGAATTGAGTTTGTCCAGCGTACGCGAGATGAGCACCAGGTTGAAGTTCTTCTTGGCTAGTTCGAATGCGTACGCCTTGCCAATACCGTCCGTGCTTCCAGTGATTACGGCCCATCGGGCGCCTGCGAGCACGGCCAAGTTTTGTGGAACGGCGAACATGTAGGGAAACACCACATTGTAGATGGAGCGCAACAACTTGACCACCACCAAGCCGATGGCGATGTACCCGGCAAACGCAACTGTCCAGCAAGTCATTTTGGAAGCTAAAAATAAAAAAAAAATGATGATTAGTTCGTAATGGAATAAAAGTGAGATGCTCTGCAGATGGTACCATTTTAAAGAAAAAGGTGGGGAGATAAGAAGGGTTCACCTTTCCCTTTGATTAAAGACCAGACCTTCCGATATCGACAAACATGCTATTGCAAAAAGGAACGAATACTAGAAGAAAAAACAAAAAAACGGGAAAATGCTGGAATAGAATGGAAGATGGAAGTCTAGGAAATGTTTTTTCCTTTCCTCGGTTTGTGAAAACTGAAAAGGAAAACAAAGTTATAGATTTATGACGACATGAAATGTTGATATGTACAAAAATTTGGTAGTTTTTTTACACCACTTATGGCAGCAAAAGGAAATTATACTTGTCAATATTTGTTTCGAACTCACTCTCCATCAGCGGCTGTCAAAATTGTAGAAAAACAGAAAAACTACCAAATTTTTCCTCAATTCAAAGTGCCGCCCCCCCCCCCCCGAACATGCTAACAGTAGATAGCTCATTCGAAGCGTCTCGACGAGCTGAATCGAATAGTACCAAAATTAGCCCGAACTGATCATTTTGGGCCAAGTTATGACGGGTCAAATATTGATGCAAAAATTTGGTAGCTTTTTATATGTACCATAGCGAATTCACCTTATCAGAAAAGTTAAAAACAAAAACTAAAAAAAGTCGGCGCCGACCCACACTGGTTGGTGCCCAAAATCTTGAATTAAAAAACCATCACAGCACCTTTTCCCCTTAATACTTAAATTAAAATAGAAAACTACAAATACATACCTAGTTAATTATTAATTAATAAATGTACCTAATCTGTGCTTAGCATGCGTACACCGCCATGCCCACTAGTTCATCCAACACTGCGACCAGAACCGAATTCTGCATTGGAGCGAAGTCCAACTCCTATATTTTTGCGATTGAACGCAATTCCATTCCGACCCCGTTGCGTCTAAGTCCTTTAGCCTTGGACACATCAGATTACCACGACCAACAACAAGATGGACGCGAACTGTTGATAATTCCGCCAAGAAAACGATCAGCACCCGCGCCACTTTCCTCACAACAAGTGGAGTTGTACTGCAATGATGTGCATTGGAAGCGAGTTCGGTATGTATGATGGATCTCGTTGTTCAAAACTCCTTTTGTTGCAGCTGGATATGGTACTTGGTCTTCTGGTTCGGCTGGCTATTAGCACTGCTCTTCGCCTTGGTGCTCACCTATTCTTATCCGAAGTGTGTGGCCACACAGCGCGAGTGGTGGAAAGACACAATCATTTACGAAGTGGGATAAAATTGGATGGGATCTGCACAAATGGGTCTGTTCAGATTTGGTCATTTTCATTTGACGACTCGGACGGCGATGGGTTTGGCGATTTGGGAGGAATTACCGCCCATGTGGACGATCTGCGTCGCATTGGAGTGGGCGCAATCTTTGCGCGCCCATTGCTCAAAGTGGACAGTTCGGGCCTGGGCGCAATTTCGCATCGCGAGTTGGCTGCCCAAATCGGGCGGATGGAGCAGTTCGTTCGCCTAGTGGACCTGTGCCATCGCCAGGGCATCAAGGTGCTACTCGACTTTCCCCTGGTGATCACATCCATTGCCCATCCGTGGTTCCGTCGAAGCGCGGTTTGTAGTGTGCATTAGAGGCAAAGTGCATTTGATCAACGTGCACTGGTTTCGATTGGGCTACAAACCAAATGGTTGTTAAGCTCGCGGCTCGGCCCGAGAATGTGGAGTACGCGGACTTCTACCATTGGCGCCGGAACATTGCCGACTCGGATCACATTTCGGCATTTGAGGGGTCCCTGTTGAAGTATTTCCACGTGAAGGGTAGGCCGGATCTGCCAGTGTTGGCATGGCACAACAGCAATGTGTCAAACGCGATCAAGGTCTGGCCAAAAAAATGTGGTCAAATTGATACAATTCTCCTCAAAGAATGCGCTGTCGTTTTGGATTGAGAAAGGCGTGGACGGCTTCCATCTATCGGCGATTGACTATTTGCACAGGAGTCCCGATGGACGACAACCAGTTTGGCCTATTCCCTGAAATCTCACCGAATCCTCAAATTAAGGATTGGGACGGTGTGATGCCAATTTTGCGCACAATACGCACGCACATCGATGAGCAATGGGCATTGAAGCGAACGAGAAGTGGGGATCAGAAAATGTGAGACAAATAGGAGTTAAACAGAGTGCTGCCCTTTCCATCCCAGATTCCTCTTCGCTTCACAAGAACATCTGTCTGAAACGGTGAAGCGTCGCCTGGTGACGATGGGCGGGCTGGACGTGGGGGTGAACACGGAGCTGCGCAAATTGGCGGTCGGCAATCGCGTCTGCTCCAACTTTTCCGCCTCCCTGTCGGAGTGCGCCAACGAAGTGCTCTCCGACCTGTTGCTGTTCCACCAGGTGGCTGAATGCTAAAATAAACTTACCTAACGGGTTCCCCGGCGCAGAAAAGGGGGGCACACGTGTGGCCGTTGTGGACTCTGGGCAGTGCATACACTCGTCGACTGGCCTCTCGCGTGGACGGACGCGCAAATGCCGAACTCCTCATGCTGTTGGTGCTTGTTCTGCCTGGCACCCCCGTAGTCTACTACGGCGACGAACTGGCCATGCGCGATGCAAACAACCTGAGGGTGAGCCAATTATCGATCTTATGGTTCTGATTTATATTTGCTCGATCCAGTTCCCACAGCGTAGCACGATGTTGTGGCGTGCCGACACCACGCCGTTGAAGCAATGCCGTCCGCTGAAACATAAGCAGCAGCTTGACAACGCCACTCTGGCGCCGGACTTCTTGTCCGGCGTCAATTTTGCGGTAAAATCGGATCAATCAAAAATCACACATATTTCCACCCGTTCAGGATGAGCTGCATGACGCGGCCAGTTTTCTGCATAACTTCCGTAGATTGGCCCGTCTGCGGCAGCGGGGCGACAAAACACTGGCTGAGGGGCGCACATACATCACGCGGCACTTTGACCAAACGTTCGCACTTTGTCGCTATCTGGCACGGGAAATGGTCGAAAATGGCGAAGCAACGGCGCCTACCGAAGAGATGATCTACGGCGATGCGAGTTATTCTGGCAGATTTTATAATATTTTGCCACTTTTCATCAAGAACTGTTAAAATTTTGATAGACCCCCACAGGTGCTCATTGTGGCCGTCAATTTCGCCACTGACCGGCGCGTACTCTCGCTGGTCGACCTGCCCCCTTTCCACATCCGTGGCGCCTACCGCAAGGCGCGAGTGCTGGCCAGGAGCTCGAATTCCGCCCAATTTGGCGTGGGCGCAACAGTCGACATCGGCGACAGGGAAGTGCACTTGGACCCGTCACAGGGCGTAGTGCTCAAGGCTCTCTACGGGAGTTGAGCGGACAGCTTCCATGTCCATTTGAATTGCTTTGTTCGATTTGACGCATATGTACAGTTCCGCTAGCATTTTGTCTTTCATTCATTTTACCTCTCTGGTCATCCATCATCATCCACTTAACACACACTCTCCGCAGGTCCATGCATTTCATTCGCGAGCTTTACCAAACTCTACACTTACACGCATCATATGATCCAATTCACCTTGATTGGCCGCAGTTGGATAAAATTAATCCAATTTGTAAATTTTACTTAGGAAAAAGTGGATTGTTTTTGTTTATCGGATCATTGCAACCGTACAAAAAATGAAAGATCAGTTCATGGTTGTTGGCGGAGATCGCTGCTTCCTGTTGAGGTGGAAGAGGAAGATGAGTACGGAAGTGGCGAGTGCGTAGCAGAGCTGTGCCGCGGTCTCCTGGAGCGCGCCGTGGATGCGGAGCACGGGCATCAGCATGTTGGTGCAGCCGGTGAGCACGTTGGCGAGCAGGAAGTGCAGCAGGGCGTTGTGGCTGATTGCCTCCACCAGTCCGCCCTTGCCCACCTGCGCCTGGACAATGTGATCTGGTGATGATGGTCAATCACTGTGTTTCACCTGCGGCAGTGGCGTAACAATCTGCGTCAGTTGCAGCAGCGATGTTGTTGCCGAGCAGAGGGCGAGCATTGCCAGTGAGTAGGACGTGTTGGCGAGGCGTCTCGACGCCAACAGCCCAAAGTGCACCTCGAGGAACAGCTGCACGCAAAAACAGAGGAGACTGAGGCCGAGGCAGCACACCACTCCCCACATGGACAGTCGTCGGTCCCTACAATGGACAAATCGTAAAACGCTAATATTCTAAATAATTCGGGAATGCTTGCCTCTGCAAAATGTGTGCCGAGCACTTGGCGTACGCGAGTGAGAGGGCGTAGGTGAAGCAGTATCCGGCAAGCGAGAACAGGCCCTCGCGGTTCTGGTCAATGAAGCCCTGGCGCGGGTGGATGTGATCCTCGCGCAAAATCCACTCTGCAAATGGTTAATAAATAAATATAATTCATATTCATCAAATGGGGCAGGCATTGTTGTAAACATTTCTCACTTCTGCGGTCTTTTGTGCCAATTGCCGATTTTGATAGTTAGCGTGGTAGCTTACGTTCCAATCCAGCAAATTTGAGCGCCAGCTGGTAGCCAAGTCCGAGCAATAGGCCGACGGGGATGAGTAGCGCGGTGGGCACAATGACGACGAACAGACGCAGGAAGAACAGCGTGAGGAAGAAGTTCCAATGGACGCCGTACTCCGTGACGTCCTGGCCGTAGCCGCTGAGCCGAATGAACACGGAGCGTCCAACCCCGGTCAGAAACAACAGCAACAGAGTCGGCACGCGCACCCAGAATATTTGCCTGAAATGCGTGAATCAATTTGCTGTGACCTATATTTGAGAATTCAATCGATTTTAAATAAATTATTTAAGCAAGAATTCTAAACGAACATTGTTGCTCGCGCTGCGCGTTGACGCGGACTCTGTCCGCGCGCGGATGCGTCGTGATCTGCCAGCGCATTAACGAACACAAACGCCGCTGTTCCAGTGTCCATCAGGGATTGGCCGTAGTATTGGGTTTTGGCGAAGCGGCGCGGGAACTGGTGGAAGTCCACCGCCAGAATGGCCAGCGCAGTGCAGATCAGCAGCAGGGCTCTGAAACACACACTGATTTGAATTCCCGAGCTAGCTCACCTGAACATTGTGTGGGAGTCCCGCAGGGCCCGTGCCGAGTCGATGCGGAGTGGACGCAGCGCGCGCAGCGGAGTCACTCCGACGCGAGCCCCGCAATGCATGAACGCGATTGCGCAGAGGGCGCAGAGCACCACCGCCGTCAGCAGAAGGTGGTCGGCAAAGAAGGTCTGTGCCAGGAACATCGGCACCACAATGCACCCGAAGTCCAGCCCGAACAGGCGCCTGAAGTGCTAGATCCGGTGTGTCCTTTCCCCTCCATCAATTGCCATTTGCGGACGCGTCCACCCGTCCAAAGCCCATGGACCAGCGAGTTCCTGAGCAGGATTGCGAGGCACCCGATCAGGTAGACCAGTGCTGCCTCCGATTGGAGCGAAAGCCACATCAGTCTGACGTGTGAGGGAAATCTCTGAAATTCGTCCAACATTGTCCCTCTTCTTCCACCTGCGCAACAAATGATGCATTGGAACCAGGCCATTTTGCAAATTAAAGCGGTCGGACGGAACAATCATTGTTTTATTCGCTTAAAAATTGGTGTAAATTGCGTGGATTTAGGGGTATAGGCAAATAAAAATATAGCACAACAGAGTGTGTTTGCGTAGATTAGAAAGCATTTTTCGAATCAGAAAAAATTTAGAGAACATTTCGATTAAATATAAAATTGGAATGAGTTAAAAACGTATTCATTCATTTTTTAGCCAACATCCCTTGGTTGTCAGTACCGGTTTTATGGAGTCTAGCGTTGAAAAAGGGACAAATAGGAAAGTCGCAAGGCTAGCTCGGGTGTGCCATGTGCACTCCTCAGCCGTGTTTGCACTGCACATTTCGGCCTGTTGAATCATCCAGTCCCCTACTTTTTACGGAATTCGCGTTCCATTTCGTCGTGTGCAGCATTCACTGGGCGGGCGCGAGAAGTCGTAGATGTAGGAGGGCCGCAGCTGGAACTCACCGGAGTGGCAGAGCACGCCCAGTTTCGCCAAACTCTCGAAGAGCTGCCGCATTTCAGCGGGCGACTTCTTATGCGTTATCTTCACAGAAATACAACAATTGTTATGCATTGTATGTAGTGAGTGTTACCGGGACCAGCCCGGGATTTTTCTACAGTACCAAGTATTCGTTGTTGCATCCTCGGGACTTCCACTCGGTGTCAAAGCGTGGATCTAAACTTATATAATTTGCATTGGGTGCAGGTCGAAGCCATTTTGCACGGTCGGACGGGACAATCATTGTTTTATTCGCTCAAAAATTGGCGTGAATTGGATGAGCCAGCGCCTCTTTTGCTCCCTCTCACCCAATTCATGCGCCTCAAAGTGCTTCCAAATGTTGCGTTTTCGCACTCACCGTGCACATATTTTACGCGTGTGCCGGCCAACCACACACCCACCGACACGTCTTCGTTGCGATACAGCTTCAGCGCTGCTTGGTTCCGCTGAATGTGCTCGGCCAGTGCACGCGACAGCACGTAACCACCGCCCAACTTAATCGACAAAATTGTCAGGCCGATTTCCCCCACTCCCCGATAAACAACGTCGTCAAATACCTGGTAAGGCAGATATCGATCACAAAGCTTCCATTCGTCCTCGCGCCATTTCCCGCCTTGGAAGGGACGCGCTCTTCCGTCCAAGAAACCCCAGTAAAGGTGCGGGTGTTCAATGTCTCGGAGCGACTTCAACAGCGCACCCAATCGGACGAAACTGTCTCCATCCACTTTAAGCAGGAAGTAGAAGTCCATTGACTTCACGGAAACACTGAATAAAACACGTATTGAATTTTTGCACTATTTTCAGTATAAGAATACAAAAATGGAAAATAGGTGACCTTATTGAGAGCAGTGTCTTTTTGGTAAGTGCATCATATGCTTCCGTCAGATCGCGAAGCAGCAGCAAGTCGCCCCCATTGCGGTCGGACTCGGCATTTAGTGCATCCAATGCGCTCGCGGATAAATTTTTGACGCCTACCGGGAACAGGTGGCGGTACATTTGTGGCGTTTTGGTGGAAAGACGAAGCCAAGTTTGGCGAATGGCAGACCGCAGTTCTGTCAGTGCCACGATAAATGGGGCCACAATATTCACGCGCTACCTGACTCCTCCGGCCGACTCATGATCAGTACCACCAAATAGGTAGAGAGTTTGTTCGACTTCATGTTGGCTTCCTGATTTTGGGCGATCCTCTTCCCAGCGGCCAATTCGCTCTCCAAAGAAGCGAGTTGGACGGATAGACGGCCTAACCAGAAAACGGAGCACTGAAAGAGCGCAAACAATGCAAAGGCCAAAGAGTCCCTGCGTCGTCGTAAAATGTGGTGAAACATTTCCTCGAAATGTTCGTTCCTAAATAAAAAATGTAAGCATAAACATATCCAAACAAATAGTGACTGAATTCGAAGTGGATAAAAACCCATTTCTGACTCGTACAGAATTTATTGTTCGATCAAATTCGCACGAAATTATCGCGAAAAGCAGTGAACAATGATATTCAGTGCCTATCTTTAGACCAGCACTTTCTTGCTGCGCTTATCTACAGAGCTTAGATAGAGGATAATAGCCATTTGTGTGGAGAATTTATCTGGGGTGAAAGGAACAGAAAAATAGAAATGAACAGAAGAACAAGAGAGCAGGCTTGAATGGATTCATAATATAATATTTGTTGGCCAGCTGGCACGTAAATGATAATAGCCATTCATCCGCTGGTTCAACTTTCTTTAAATGGTGTGTCAAACTGCCGCGTTCATGACCACATATCGGACTGCGAACACCAAGATCACGATGCCCGTAATCATCAACAGATTGGCAGTCAGCGTGGACGAGTCCCGTCTGGAGTCCCTTATTTAGGCCAATCAGGCATTGAAAACGGCCCATATTATGAAATTCAAACTTGTTTTGAGTACTCGTTTCGCTCTCAACAATCTCTGTTACGCTCATTGCTGCGCGCTCCTCATTGAGTTCCTTAAGGATTTGGTCCGCCAACTCTGAGAATAGTTCCACGAATTGCGGATTCTTAAGGTTGAAGTCACGCGAACGTCTAAGGTCAAATTAGTATATTTCCAACTATAATTGACCAGCCGCAGATTTACTTAGCAAGAAGACGCTTTTCAGCATCAGAAGTGGTCAGCGAGCCCAGAGTGGGCGAGTTCTCGTTCATGAATGAGATTAGTCCCATGATGATAGTGCTGACTGACCACGACGGATTCCAAGTGTCCTAGAGCAAGAAGATAGGTAACTATCGAATTATAGAGGTTGTGAACGACATACGGGATGGAAGTCTGAGATGGAAAGGCACAGCCGTGTGTTGGTTTGGAAGCGTCCACTGGGTGTGATCATGTCTGTAGAGAGATAACAAATAATTCCTACGAAATTATAAAATGCTCACAAATGGATGGCGGTCGAAACGGAAAGTCCTGTGGAAATACCAGCTTTCCATGGTAGTAGCCGCCCTCATAGGGAGTGTCGGGAGCTCCATTTACCACGTAATGCCTGCAAATATCGCAACCTTTTAGGCTGCTGGAGAACCTGCTTCATTCGTACCACTCGAGTATGTTGGACGGAAGCGGGGTCGCAATAGCGTAGGGCACCGGATCTCGGATCAGCTTCTGATAGTCCTTCTTTAGTCGAGTTACTGCACTGATTGATGCTCCACCCATGTTTGTTTTTCGCTGATCTCCCCTAAAAGTCCTGTAATACTTTATTATAATATAAGGTGGACAGATTAGATATTCGGATTAAACCTGTGAAATTTAGTGATCCGCCATTAGTAACTATTAGCATTGTGGGAAGTGATTTGGGCTTTAAAAATAAACCATAAACGCTTTTGATTATGAGAACATCAAAGACACAAAACAATGTGGGGAGTGAGGGATTTGTTCTTTGTTGGCATCGTGTATCACAGTTCCGATTGGCAATATCACCCTTTTCGGACTTTATTTCCCGATGAAGGCGGTGGTGGCAATAGTGGGACGAGTCCGCCACCAGCAGTTGGTACTGCCCTGCCATTTGTCAAATGGACGTTATTCATCGAGGAGGTGCTCTTTTTCTGAAATAGAGAGTTGGGTCGGGATCAGAATATATTGCAACTCCAATGTTAACGGTGATAGTTTGTCCTTCCTTGAAGCTCAAATCCAACTTCGGCTGATTGGATTCCTCCTGCACTGATGACTCTTCGCACTTCTTCACTGTTTTGAAATGATCTTGAACTGCCACATTCAAGTCGAAGGAGTCGCTGCGGTCCGAAAAGCCGATGCCCACAAATGCGGTCTGGCCATTGTCATTGCGCAATCGAATAACGAAGTAGCGAGATGAGTCGCTCACTGGCTCAAATTCCACCGAGTTCAATTGTGAAATGGGTGCCTTCGCAAATAGTTCTCCTAGTACTGAGTTGCTATTGTAAATTTTCGTATAAAACCTGTAGTTTTGTCTTCGAGTCGTATTTCTAGCTTGTTGTTGAGAGAAACGAGTCGAAGTCGGCCGATCCAATCAGGTACATCCAATTTCCAATCAGCTGCTCTAAATTGTATCGATAATCATTTTCATGGGATGATTTAGTCATAATAAATTAATTATTAATACATAGGTACTTACTTGTATCCCTTGTTACCAGTCAGTGGCGGTATTCGATATACAAAGACTTCAGATTTTACTAATAATACAAGTTCATAAGTATTGGACTCATCTGTCATTTTCTAGAATCAAAAAATACGTATATAAACCAAACAATAAAGCGGCATTATACGTATCTATAATAAGGATAAGGAGTAAGTATTACCAAGATATCATGGTCCAACAAAAAACACTAATCTACATCTTTTCATTTATTCTATTTTCTTTACTTTTTTCGGCCATTCACTTGTAAATATAAATTTGAAACGATTTTTCTATTATAATTTATAAATTATAATATTGATTTTTTGTATTAAAAATTAAAAAACAAAGAGATAAAGTAGATAGCCGATTGTAGATTAGGTACCATTTTTTGTGCATCCAAATCTGCCATTAACTCAAACTCCAAAGGTTTTTTGATTCGTGCTAGTATTAAAAATCATGCAATTCTTTTCTTCATTAGAAATTTCAGATTTAAATAAGTTACAATGAACGAGGATAATTTCAGACGATTCTTTCAGCGACCACCGCCTTCACCGCAGAAATTTCTTACACCGGTATAGTGACATATATACATTTTCCTATAGTAGGATCGAAATGAAGTATGTATCAATGTTTTACAGAGGGGCTCACCACAAACTACCCCCACAAAGTATCGACCGGATGGCGGTGACCGTTACATTCCAGTACGCGAGAGTGAGCACGATTGGGCAGTAAAGTACGCATCAATTTCGGCATCGCCGCTGGTCGATGCGTCAAATAGCACGCCAGCAAGGCGCCTGTTCAACGACACGGCAAATCATAGCAGTTCTTCATCGAGCGTGCAAGTGCAACAGCAGCAGCATCAACAGAACACAACCACCAACTCATCGAGTAACTCTAACTCGTCCACCTCTATTGTGATGCCAAATAGCGAGGAAGCAGGCCATGACAGCATAACACATCGCGCTCTGTTGAAAAATGAATTGCTTAAGCACACAATTATTGATGTTAGAGTAAGTTTAGTTTTAGTGCACCCGTTTGAACATAGCTTAATTTTTTCTCTTGCTGCAGAGCGATTGCGATAGCACAGAAGGGGTTCAAATATTGCAAAGGAACAGCCATACGTCTCTGTTCAAGTACTCCCATAAAGCGCCAACATTTGCCGAGCCTTCTTCGGTGTCTCCACTTTTCTCCAACAGTCCATTATCTGCTGGTATAAAAAAAATCATTTACTTTTTACAATTAAATGCATTCTTTAGATAGTCAGCGTTTGCTTAAGTCACCAAGAAAGCCGCAACGAAAGGTTCCAAAGAATCCGTACAAGGTTTATAAGGCAAAAATGGATTCTGACCTTTCTTATTCCTTACAGGTTCTCGATGCGCCTGAGTTGCAGGATGACTTTTATCTGAATTTGGTGGACTGGTCCAGCCAAAACATGCTTTCAGTCGGCTTAAATACCTGTGTGTACCTGTGGAGCGCATGCAACAGCCAAGTGGTCAAACTCTGCGATCTGAGCTCGGAAAACAACGAATCGGTTACGTCGGTCCAGTGGTCAGAACGCGGCGAACTGCTGGCCGTGGGCACACACAAAGGATATCTGCAGATATGGGACACGCACACGCAGAAAATGCTCCACAATCTGAAGATCCACGAAATGCGCATCGGGTGAGAATGAAATGGTTCTTGGTTGTGGATTGTGGATGTTCTTTTAACCCCTAGCTGTTTGGCTTGGAATGAAAATGCAATTTGCTCCGGATCGCGCGATCGATTCATCCTCTATCGTGATATGCGTGACATCCAAAAATCTGAGAAGCGTCTAAACTCACATAGACAAGAGGTAACAATTGAGGGGGAGTAACAAGCGGTTAATAATGATTAATAGCTAAATAATTTGGTTCTCAGGTCTGCGGTCTGAAGTGGTCCCCGAACAAGGAGTATCTAGCGTCGGGGGGAAATGACAACCAACTGTTGGTGTGGAGCCTGCGACGGCCCGAGCCCATCCAAACGTACACAGAGCACAATGCGGCTGTCAAGGCATTGGCCTGGTCGCCGCATCATCCGAGCATTTTGGTGAGCGGCGGAGGAACTGCCGACAGATCGTTGCGCTTTTGGAACACGATGACCGGCCAAGCGATGCAATGCGTCGAGACTGGCAGTCAGGTACCCTCTGGGTTTAACTTTTAGCAAAATAAAGGCTAGAGATCAAATGCATAGTCTGATCTAAAATATAGATATCGTGCAAATATCTGTTGCAGGGATTATTCAAAATCATCCGCGAATTCCACACATTTCCTGCAACATCTGCCATTTCAGGTTTGCAATGTTGCCTGGTCAAAGCACAGTCCGGAGCTGGTCTCAACACACGGGTACTCGTTCAACCAGGTGATCCTGTGGAAGTACCCCAGCATGCAGCCCATCACCAAGCTCTCCGGCCATCAATCCCGCGTTCTTTATCTGGTCGGTCGGCATTATTCATTCACTCACTCCCCCTCTCATATCATTTTGCTCGCAGGCAATGTCCCCGGACGGGGAATCGATTGTGACGGGCGCGGGCGACGAGACGCTGCGCTTCTGGCATGTGTTTTCTAAGTCAAGCAGCCAAAAGACTGTGAGATCCCGGCTGAATTTGCACAGCTGCATACGCTAAGTCCACCTTCGTCTTTCTTCATGCATACACCGGCCTAGAAACAACATTGTTCAATTCAAATTTTCTCCCATTGATTCAAATTTGTGTACACTTCTTTTCCCCCACACAACTCGATACATTCAGAGATTTGTGTTCTAGCCACTTTGACTTACTACACATTGAAGTATCCTCCCTTACGTGGGCGCAAATTGTGTGGCTTGGTCATTGCCCAACTTAATTCATTTCATCATTTTATGATATTTACACAAAGAATAAATGGGCAGAGAAGGAAGACTTATGGTGGTGATTGGCGTGACTGCTCGAGTCATCCATTATGGTTGCATTCAATTTTACATTTCTTTAAGGAGAAATCATGTTTCATTCTGGTAACAACATAACCCATACAAGCGGCATTAGGATATTCGTTATACATATTTACCTAGTAGTTCATTTTTGCAGTCTAATCTTTAATCTCCAACCTCGGCCGCAACATTATGACTTGTCCTCCAACTAATAATTCATCTAGCATTTACACGAAGGAATTGAGCGCCTATGATGAGGTTTCCATTTTGTGGATCCGTTCCGCCGTTGGTGTGTTTTTCAGGTTTCCAATTTTCAGGTCCGTTTGCCACACGAGACAATTTCTTCCCATGTGCTGAAGCAAGAAGAACTCTTCACCACTTTGCAAGCAGAGTTCACTTGTCCGATTTGTTTGGATCTGCTTAAGGATACAGCGGTCACTGTAAGGGCCATAAGATTTTAAAATTGGACTTTGTCGGGGAATAATATTCAATGCAATGACTCCTATTATTTAAGGAGTGCTTGCACCGTTTCTGCATGGAATGCATAAAGTCGGCCATCTATAAAGGCAATGTATGCGTCAAATGGGCGTCTTTTGTGTTCTGCGACTGTCTTTGCCTTTTAGCGCGAATGTCCAACTTGTCGGAAGAAGCTAATCTCCAAGCGTAACCTGCGGTCCGATCCCAACATTGATGCGTTGATTGGGACGGTGGGCGAAGAAAATGCGATCTTGTCCTTGGGACAACATGGAATATTCTAACTTTCAGATTTGGCCTGATCGCGAGCAATACGAGGCAATTCAACAGGAACGAGCGCAGCAATGGAAAGCCAATGTCAACATGGAAGCGCTGCAATGCAATATTCGCCAGGGGATGCGCGAACAGGCCAAAGCGCGGCGCCACTTCAGCGGCAGTAGCGGAGCAGTACTCGCGTCGGTGGAGAATCTGGAGGCAACCGAGGGCGGCAGAAAGAGGGCTTTGGGTTTGTTTGTGTCCGACAATCGGCCAAGGTATGTGCCTTTTAAAACAGGTCTGGATGGAAAGGCGGCGAAACAAATGCTCAAACAAAAGCGCTCCATGTCTGATGATGATGGGAATGAGGACGGTGAAAATGAACATGGACAGAGTGAATTGACGAGCGGCGAAGAGAGCGACTCGTCTTTTTCCCAGTCCAGCGATAGCAGCGCTACCGAAAGTGGCGAAGAAGACATCTCGGCCGGCGAGAAAGCTTCGGAGGTGGAGGAACTACGCCTGAGGACAGTGACGCCCAGCAGTTTGGTGGACTTTCTCAGCGAAAGGGAGCACAAAGGGGACGTGGAGAACAGCGCAACAGTTGGTGGCCACCCAATGGAGCAAATGGAGGCATCACCACCACGGAATACGGGGGAAACTGGACAAACTGGAGAGGTACCACAACAAATTCCCAGAGGACAAAGTCTCGTCAGTTTTTTTATTGGCTCCGATCCAAGCCTAATCCAACAAAAATTTCCTCTGAAAGTTAACCTTGCAGAACTCCCCGATTACGCAAATGGACACGATTGCCCCGTCGGAGGAAGCCCAGCTGGGGAGGGACTCGGGCATGTTCTCCGAGTCGCCCTTCTCTTCGCCCGGTGCTTCTTCAGCGCGCGGCCAACAGCTTTCTTCCGCCTCACCCTCAAACACATTCTCCTCCGTGTCTTCCTCACCTGCGTCCATTCTCTCGGCAGACTGTGTTCTTCTTTCCCGCATGACTCCAATGGACGACGCGTTCAAGTGAGCAGCACTCGTTCGGCACAACAATATTTCCCAGATTCCACTCTGTTTCCAGGACTTATGTGAAGAAGAGCGGAGCGCTGGGGTTCGTCACAGTGCTGATCAAGCCGGCGCCGGAGGGGTGGCAAAAGAGCGGTTTGGCGACGACCCTGGCGATCCAGACGGAGAAAACTTTTCGCGTGAAACTCTCGCACAGTGCAAATGGTGGCTCGAAATTTGCGGAAAACAACAGTATTTTGCGACTTTCAGTGGAGGAACTAGACGCCAAACTGCGGCTGGAGTTGAACATACTGGGCACTGCACTGTGTCCCAAATTCACTTACCATATACAGGTAAACAAGAACACTCTTCTTCAAAAAATGAAGCAAAATGGTACACCAAACCCTAAATGTCTCCACAATTTTAGACGTTCAGCGGGCAGTTGATGCAATTGCACTCTGCAGAATCGATTTGCACCGTGCTCAATTTGGCAAAGCGCGCCAGCTACCTCGACTATCCGACCGTGTTTTTTAGCGCCGTGAGCAAATGAACTAACAACCATTGAAGCGACGATGGGACCCACTCTTGAATTTGATACGGCAATGGGTAAGTATAACCTCTCATTGTGTGTGTTTCTCTCGATTGTTGGTTGTTCTTTGACATTTGCGTACACTTTTCACATCAATAAACATTTATTTGAAGTTTATTTGCGTTTAAGGGAGGAGATATGAATTGGCGGGGTTTGACCAAAAAATGATTTGATAAACGGGGGACTCTGGAAATAATTTATATAGTATTGCGAATTTCAGCGACAAAATGCACTATCATGCTTTGCACAGGATAACGTGGAATATTGATGGACAATGCGGAACACAGAGAACCCGTATGGCTTTGAATGGTGTTGGGCGGGGGGGTCTTGTGTCGCACTCAAACCAAGTCGTTTGCCCGCAGCACTGGTTTCCCGTCCACCAGCGCCGTGTTGATGCTCTCCTCCTCGGTCCGCGAGTGCAGGATGATCGCGTGCGCCTGCTTGGGCGGCGGGTTCTGCTCGTACATCTTGGCCAGAATGATCTCTTGGCGGTAGAAGCGCTTGAAGTTGGCCACCTGCGGAAAATGATCAGTCAGATGTATCTGTCTATATGTGCATGCTAAGCATTTGATACGAAACATGCGGAACATCTTGAAGTGTTGAATATTATCATATTATCCATTGCATTTCATGGAAAATACTTTCCAATGAAATTTCAATTTTCAACAAGTCAATCCGCAAGTTTCGGTCGAAAGTTTGTTTTCGATCTGACAATGATTGGGACGGGCAGCGCGAGCGTGAGTACACCGATCAGTGCGCAACAGGAACTGCAACAGAAAAACAAAGATCAATTGGTTGGGAACCTCCGAACTCACCCAACAATTTTTCCGTACACCCCGTGGGGCACCATGTCGCCGTAGCCCACCTTTCGAAAAAATAAAGTTGATACCACTAAATACCATTCCCGGGAACGGGTGCTGACTCACCGTGGTCATGGTGGCAAGCACGTACCAGAACGAAGCGGGGATCGACGTGAACTTGCTGTTCGGTTCGCCCTGCTCCGCAAAATAGACCCCGCTGGAGAAAAGGACTAGCGCAATGCCCATGAAGAAGATCTGCAAGAATCAATCGAGTTCGGGACACAAATTGTACACTTGCTAATAGGAAGAACTCCTGGATGGACGCCTGGAAGGTCTTGCCCAGCACCTGCAGTCCGGTAAAGTGCCTGCTCAGCTTGAAGATGCGGAATACGCGCACCAGGCGCACAATGCGCAGAACAGCGAACGATGTGGACGACGTTTGCGCATGCGGCTCACTGTGCCGAACCGCTTTTTCGTCCTGGAACATCAGGTTGACGAAGAAGGGCGCTACCGCGACGAAGTCAAGCACGTTCAGAAAGGACTTCATGAACTGTGTTTTGCTGGGCGACGCCAAGAAGCGCACCAGAAGCTCGATGGAGAACCACAGGCAGCAGGAGAACTCGATCCAGAAGAAGGGCGACGTCCATTCGCGGTTGGCTTCCGTCGGCTACAAACACTTTTCATTGGTGCATGATTGGAGTTAATCAGCGAATGCAATTGGTTCTCGGGCGACATACAAACCTTCAGTGCCTCCAAACTCTCCAGACAAAACGAGACAGTGCTCCTGAAAAGAACAAATCGGAATAAACAAATTGTGTGACTCACACAATAATGACAAGCACGGAGAAGGAAGCGAGGAAACGGGCCAAAGGTGAGGTGTCCGGGTGCTCCATCTGCATGGACCAAACACATCTGTTTGCCCCATTTTGCCTCACCAAATCCCACACTTTGCGCTGCAACTCATTTTTGGGCATCTTCTCGGGGGGCCGGATGCGACAGCCTTCACTCTCGCAGAAGTTGTTCCACACATCGTCCTTCAACTCGTAGAACACCAGCTCGTCAATGAACAGCTCCACCGGCACGGTGACCTGTGTGGAGGAGACTCCGCGTCTCTGATGGTCAAAACACCTGCTCACCGGCCGAACCACTTGGCCCCCCGAGCGGTAAATGTGCAGAACGGCCTCGAAGCAGCGGCTGCTGCGGTCCAGGAAGAACTCCTGCAGCTGCTCATTCCAAAGCTGGCGTCGCTTATGCACGTCGCCCAGCAGCGAGTTGGGGAATCTGCGCAGCGTGCTCTCGTACGTCTGGAAGTGCATCCCGGACACGTTGATGGTCACAACCTGGGAGAGGTGGATAACGCGCAATATAGGCTATCAATTAATAACAATCGGCAAGCAGTTTCGTTTTGTGCTTCTTGGGGAATTATTGTTTTACGCTTCACACTCGCACCATGTCCTTTGCGCAGGCCTGAGTGCCTTCATTGTTGTTGCCTCCGCCATTCGTCTTCATCAGCAACTCGCCTCCCGTCTTCGTGGCAAGTCGATTGCGCTGGGAGTGGGCCGTCGTGGTTGTGTGCTGGGAGGCGGTGTCGTCAGTGCTAGAGTCCAGATCACAGCGCTGCACTATGACCGCAACTCCACTTTTGGCATTTTCCTGCTGTTGCGACGAATGCGAACGGCGTTTTTTGGAATAATGCCTAGTAAAAGATTTGAATTTTGAATTGGCAAAAAAATTAAAAAGTTAAAATTTGGCAAGACGTCATTTTTTCTACATTTGAATGTATGGTACTTTTTTGCCGAACACATTTTGCCAAGAGAAGAAATTTCTTTTCTTGTGTACCTATGTATGTAGGTATGTACTATGTACTAGTTTGAGTTGAAAAAGTGCCAAATTGGCTTTAGAATTCGACTTGCTTGCCCTTTTGCGATGTTTTAATTGCCTTTCTTGGCGGCCAAATAGGCAATTCAATTTTGGCCAAAACCGCCCGCAGAGTTCGAACTCTGCGGTGGCTCACGGGCTCACGCACTATCTTCACGCCCGCCATTCATTGGCTTAAAAGGGTCCGCCCCGCCAGAAGAAAGGAGTCCCCTTTGGTTCCCTCTCCTCGCGTGCATTGTGCGCCGCCTAATTTGTCGCGTTGCCTCCGCTGGCCTCTTCACAGCCGTTGCAGAATGGCGTGCAAATTGTCGCCAATGTGGAGGAACAAGTGTGCCTTGGACATGAGTTGGTGCCGATCAATTGGGCTCAGACCCAAAAAAGCGAAACCAGTGCTCAGAAGCTTTATTTGAACTTCGGTATACCGAAAATTTTTAAAAACGCGAAATTTACAAAATCTGAAGTTCGAAAATCCGGCAATTAACAGACTCGAACTAATATTGACAGATGACAGAGCAATTGTTTGTTGATTTGGCCGTTGCTTTGGGAAAAGGCCAACGGCAATTGGCCTGCCTGATGAAGGGGAGGAGCAAACGAAAGGCGCGTGGACAGAGATGCAGAGGACGGCGAGCGCCAATCCAATTATTCGCGTCAAGCCAAGAGATGCCAAAGGATAGGGGGGGGGGACGAAGGGACAGCCGCGGGCATTGTTTGGCGCCGGAATATGAATGGGAATGGGTGCCCTCAAGAATGGGAAAACAAAGGAAATGGGGGGGGGGGGGTGTAGCATCATTGTTTCTAATTTTTATTGGTTGATTTGATAAAAACCATTCCCAGCCAAGATATTCAATTCTAGCCGAATGTCTCTTCTCCCACTCCATTGTTTTGGGCCGTCTTGCTGCGGCAGGGGAGATGGCTCGGATGACGTGTGGGAAATAATTAAATGGATGGCAGCGACAGCCAGGCCAATTTTCTGAGCCCAACGGCAGAAAGTGGTTGAGCGAGGGACCATCCGCCGCATCAATAATTAAACAACTGTTTCTGCCCCACTCGGCCAAAGTTGTAATGAATAATGACACGCCCGAGTGCTTGTTTGAGGAAAGGCCACACTCGCGATTGTTTGGAAAAATCAAAGGACAGACCCACAAACAAGAATCCGGTACTGGGACGAGCTTCAAAAAGTGAGAACCCAGCAC